>KZ063082.1:0-24489 GCA_002091835.1 Anopheles maculatus
GCAGATGGACGCTGGGATTATCTACCGAACGACTTACGACACTGATACTGGAAAAGAAGAATGTTCTTGTAAACCTGTACCAATCACACCTAGTGGAACATTTCTCAAACCGTTTGCTCCGTTTCTGTCTGTCGCTTTGATTATCCATATTTTAGACTTTCTTCACCCGTGAACGGTCGCCCGAATCGACAACGAAACGAAAAATATAAATCACTGAAAGCAGGTCGCTTCGCTTCGATTCTATCCGCTTTGCCTCACCGCTCGGTCTTGGCTGTACTCTCTCGCTGCTCCATAATACCAACCAACTCTTCACGTAATCGATACGCTTTATTGGCATTTAAAGCAATTACCTCTGACCCGTTCGGTGCAGGTGCGTGCGGGTGTCTTACTGCTCTTTATAGCTCGCCTCGTAAGTTTTGTGTGCGTGTGATTCTATTCAAGAAAAATGATACGCCAATACACGGCTAAATGGCACCGTCCGGGAACAACAACAACAAAAAAAACATCATAGAAAGAACTAACTTTTCTGATCGAGAGTGTGGGCCTCGTTAACTCTTCTTTTGCTGGTGCGTAACGTCTAGCTCACACCAACAACGCTGCTAAATTGGAGCAGGATAAAACAAGAAAAAAAAACACAAAACGGAAATAAGATACGGAAACTCGATGGTCATAAATTTCCGTACTGCTAACTGAATACTGCCGGGAAGGAACATTTTGTGCGCGTGGGTGTCTGTTCGCTGTTCCATCATCAGCTTGTCCGGTGGATAGATAGCATCGACTCTCGAGTGGAAGTGCTTATTTCATTTCTTGTCTGTATCAGTACATCGGTACGTGTAATGAATGTTTAAGTACAATAGGAATAGAGTCCTGAGTTTAAAACTTAGTACATTAAAAGGAACACATCAAACAATGTGATTTTTATAGATTCTCTTAATCTGACGTAAATAGTAAAGGAATCTTTGTTATATAAGAGAGACCTCATACTGGGTTCCAAGATCTAAAGCTTTCGCTTACGTACACTAATAAAAATACATCAAGCGTAGTCAATATTTATTACATCTGTCAAACTGACACCTCCATCATGCTTCGTGCATACCGCTTACGTCAGGTGTAAATAACAAATGTATTTATGGCTCAATATTGTCGCAAAACATTACCAGTTCGTGACCTTATCGCATTCAACGAGTAAACGAAACGCAAGTCGTCGCCTCACGCGCAAACACTTTCGACACTTACGCAAACAAAACGCGCTTTAGAGCGCCGGATAGTACCGGTACCGGTCCACGGCAGATCCTAAGGATCTGCTTTCAACTTGGATATTAGTTGGGATAGTAGCAGTACTAGTAGCAGCACCGGCTCGTTTTGGTGTGAGAAACTTTCATCTCCATCTTGATGCTGTTGCCTCTTACAGTCCCGAGCAACGAGCCGGGACACCAGTTTTTGTGTGTATTGGGTACCAACACATGCACCCACACATCGCCCGCAAATGAAAGTCGTGCCTAGAATATCCATTGCGACGACCGTCGCAAAGGACTGAGGAAGGTCTCCCCATATATATTTATGACGCTCACGTGCTGTCTAATCGTGTAAACACATGGAAAATCATAGATTAACGGTGACATAATTTGGGTGGAAATTATAGTGCCTCAGCACACACACACACACACCGCTTGCAGGATGCGCCATTTCCATCACGTGCGCGTCAGCAGGGCACAAGTGTGATGACGGGAATTAGCATTTTCAGCCGCCACAAACTAATCTCAGCAGTAGCAGCAGCAGCAGCAGCCAGGCCGGTTGTTTTGTGATGATTCCGTGCGGCCATTCCAAGCTTTCGTTATCCAACCCGGCGATCCTATGCGGCGGTGACGCGTGTGGCTGTGTAAACGTGTGCGCATTTGCAGTTATTATCTGTTACGGGTTTTGTCTCCAAATATGTCTCCCCAATCTCTCTCTCTCTCTGGCACATCCAATGCGTCAATAACGTCGCTAACTATTTCACACTTAATACACCATTAAGCATTATTCTACAGGAGCGCTCTGGGTGCGTGGGGGTTGTGGGCGAATTCCCTGCCGTGTTTTTGCGTCACGCGAGAATGTTACGCACGTACACAAGCGTACCCAATCAGGGGTAACAACAACAACAGACACACACGCACACAAAAAACTTTCCAACATTCCAACAGTTTTTTTTTTGTTGTTGTCGGGATTCCTCAGGGAACGACCTATTCCGAATCGATTCTAGTGAAATAGGGAGTTGGTGCGAGGACTCAACAGAAAGCAGGAGGCGATTTTTGTCCACAACTGTGGCACGTAACGCTTATGTGCTCCATTTGTATGCTAACGCAGGATTCAACTAGCAACAAAAAAAAGGGTTTATTTCCGGTCACTTCGAACACGCTGGAGAATATTAGACACCGCACCGATAAAAGAAAACAAAAGCGGGCCAACGCTAAGTAAACCAGATGCAAATAAAACAAATAGAAACACACAAATTGGAAGCAAACCTTCGCAATATGGGTAGGGATGGGTTTTGCGAGAACCTTTATCATTTGATGGGCATATGATATTACCCCGGGTTCCCTAGTGACAGTTGTTGAATGTCAAAATTTGTTATGTATATAATTTGCCGAAACCCCAGAGCCCTGGAATTCCTGGTTCTTGTGTGTTTTTTTTGTTGCTGTGCATACTCCCGAATGTCCGAATGTCCGGCTCGATTCTATCGAACCCTTGTTGGGCGCAAAATTATCCGATCCTTAAATGCACGTTTCAGAATTTGTTGTTATTTTTTTTGCCTTCTTGGTGCCCTCCGGTATATATATTTTTTTCGGTGCAGAAACCTCTGCCATAACGCATCAAGCAAAAGTGAACGAATGGTGTGGTGTTTCTGGGTGGTAATAACTTAAATACAACCAGGAAGAATCTCTTCGAGAACCGTTCACTTCTCTTGGTTGAGGCGCTCTAGTGGCAATATAATTTTAATTTTGCTTCATCTTTCCTACCATTTTGCTCTTGCGACTGTCAGCGTTTGCGATACCCAACACAAACTGTTCACTGCTGTCGGCGTATAACGTCCGACGAACACTTGCACTATAAAAACCATTACCGATGGTAGTGGCAGCAAAGTGACACGTAACTACCAATACTCTAAAGAGCGAGAGTGGAAAAAAATGCCGGATTTTTTTTTTTGCTCTCTTTTATATTTTCTTTTCGTGCAACCCACACTACCGAACCCCCAATGGTCAGCAGGTATAAATCACTGCTGCAGCAATGCCACGAAAAAGACATCCTCATCCTACAATCTACAGACACTCACACACACACACACTCTAGAAGCTATTGTGTTGTGTCGCTCGCATAACACTACCCAACAAAAAAAAAACGAAGCAAGACAGCTCCACAAAAAAAAAACACGGACTTTAGCCACAGCCAGCCAGAAGCGAGAAAGGCAGTCAGGATTACAATTCTATTTCGGTGTTAAATTTATGGATTTTTATGGATTGAAAGTTTTGGCATTCTATGGGGGCGCACCAGCACTTTGCCTCTTTGCCACTAAACCACCAGCTGGGGGAGCCGAACGAGAGGCACAAATCGTTTAGGAAACCGAAAAGTGAACTTTTTTTTCTCTCTCTCGCTCTCGGTGTCTGGGTGTTGCTCCTCACGCATACCCACAGTAACGCCACATCTGAACCTGAAAGCTGTCGATTTTTGTTCTTTTTTTTTATTTTTGCGCTGGTGTGGGTGTGTTTTGGTTAGAATATTTAGAACGCAAAAACATGCAGATGGCATACAAGCTTTGTTGCTTCGGTAGTGCTGAAATGTGATGTGAATTGCATAGTTTAAGGCGCTTTTGTAGAGTAGTAAAAATTGCATTTGCCTCGGATGACGCGCCTAAAGTTTTGCAATCTACCAACAGACTTAAGCAATCGCTCGTCTAGATCTATTTAGGTACTACAACCTCAAGAGGTCTTGGCCTATCATATCTGACATCCATGACGTAGTTGTACCCGTAGCTGGATAGACAGTGCTGCGTACAGCGAGACAATCCGTACGGGATTCGATACCCAGATCACCCCAAGCAGTCATCGTACTGTATATTAAAATATAACAACAAAAGATGTTTCATTACTCCTTTCTGCATACATTGGACAGGACCGGCTGGCAGCCGGTCAACACCGAAAGGATGTACTTATCCAAATTTATCTAGGTCTGTTTCTTTTCGTTTTTTTTTCGCTCTTGGTCCTCTACCATCTCACCATATTCCTTCCCGAAAGTCAGTTTATTGTAGAAAAAAAAAAGCTGTACATCCCTGATATGCAAATAGGGGGTTGCACAGGATGCTTCCGCCGTAGCAAAATACACCCGGCCCAACCAGTGTGATTCCACAGCTGAAATGAGAGATGTGTGGTGTGGCGTGGCACCCACTCGGTAATGAAATAAAACGCGAACAGGAACGTGTCCGGAATAAACCCGGAACGATTCTCAACCTTGGATGTTCGATTATTTCGCTACCGCGAACACAGAGTGAGAGATGAGTTGCTAGTTTCTTTTTTGTTGTTTTGAGTTTCTTTACCGACAGAGGGTTAAGAAGGTGGGATTAAGAACAAGTGCGGATAGGATTATGAGTATAGAAAAGCTATTTGATTGCTATTTAAAGGGATGAAAGTAAAGCTGTTGAGTAATTCTGGCATTAGGGTAAGAATTGTTGTGAAGCTATGTTTCGTTTTATTATCAAAAATGTAAGAGATCCTGTTGAGTTTGATGTATTTCTTAAGGTAGATGTACGTCTAGTTGCCTATTCTCATCATCTGCACACTGATATGTCACGAAACTTTGGAACTCTAGGAGATCTATCAAAATACCTCCTAGAATCTAGAATTCTAGGATATCTATAAAAACACCTCCAAGACTTTTTGGTACTGAAGTATAGAATCGGACAAAATAAAACGTAATACTGGTACAACTCCATCCACCCAAAACCCCGAAACAGTACATAAAACAACGACGCTCTTGTGAGGTACCAATGTACTACAACTAGGTGACAGGGTGCCGTTACTACACATTCCAAAACATTTCCACCCAATTCATCTCGCACAGCACGTGATGTGATTATATACGATCGGTTGATAAGTTGCGAAGCAGACACAGCTCCGAATATCTTTCTAAAGATCTATCCACACATATCCTGCCGAGCAGATGGACGCTGGGATTATCTACCGAACGACTTACGACACTGATACTGGAAAAGAAGAATGCTCTTGTAAACCTGTACCAATCACACCTAGTGGAACATTTCTCAAACCGTTTGCTCCGTCTCTGTCTGTCGCTTTGATTATCCATATTTTAGACTTTCTTCACCCGTGAACGGTCGGCCGAATCGACATCGAAACGAAAAATATAAATCACTGAAAGCAGGTCGCTTCGCTTCGATTCTATCCGCTTTGCCTCACCGCTCGGTCTTGGCTGTACTCTCTCGCTGCTCCATAATACCAACCAACTCTTCACGTAATCGATACGCTTTATTGGCATTTAAAGCAATTACCTCTGACCCGTTCGGTGCAGGTGCGTGCGGGTGTCTTACTGCTCTTTATAGCTCGCCTCGTAAGTTTTGTGTGCGTGTGATTCTATTCAAGAAAAATGATACGCCAATACACGGCTAAATGGCACCGTCCGGGAACAACAACAACAAAAAAAACATCATAGAAAGAACTAACTTTTCTGATCGAGAGTGTGGGCCTCGTTAACTCTTCTTTTGCTGGTGCGTAACGTCTAGCTCACACCAACAACGCTGCTAAATTGGAGCAGGATAAAACAAGAAAAAAAAAACACAAAACGGAAATAAGATACGGAAACTCGATGGTCATAAATTTCCGTACTGCTAACTGAATACTGCCGGGAAGGAACATTTTGTGCGCGTGGGTGTCTGTTCGCTGTTCCATCATCAGCTTGTCCGGTGGATAGATAGCATCGACTCTCGAGTGGAAGTGCTTATTTCATTTCTTGTCTGTATCAGTACATCGGTACGTGTAATGAATGTTTAAGTACAATAGGAATAGAGTCCAGAGTTTAAAACTTAGTACATTGAAAGGAACACATCAAACAATGTGATTTTTATAGATTCTCTTAATCTGACGTAAATAGTAAAGGAATCTTTGTTATATAAGAGAGACCTCATACTGGGTTCCAAGATCTAAAGCTTTCGCTTACGTACACTAATAAAAATACATCAAGCGTAGTCAATATTTATTACATCTGTCAAACTGACACCTCCATCATGCTTCGTGCATACCGCTTACGTCAGGTGTAAATAACAAATGTATTTATGGCTCAATATTGTCGCAAAACATTACCAGTTCGTGACCTTATCGCATTCTATCCAATCCGCACACTCACACAACAAACTGTAAACTTTCCACAAACAATGACACCGTGCGAGCGAGAAACTCTGATACTGATTAACCCGTGCCCAACTGCACGCCATCTTCTGCTACCATCCGTAAGCGGCAGCATCATCACCGAAAGGGTGAGAGTTTTCGCGGATTTTTTCAATCCCTTCTCGGCACACCATCCATACCAATCCTCACAGAAAAATACAAAATATTCCCATCCATCAAATCTTACGCAGCGCTGTTGGAAAACACACACCGTAACCCACGCACGCAAATCCCCGTAGATCACTGTTGCACCCTTCAGGCTATCCACCATATATCATTCGTACCGTTTGACATTCGGTTAAAGGGGTTAGCACACACACACACACACACACACACACACACAGCCCACAAAATCGGTTACGGTGGCGAAACTTACTCGCTCGCGACTCGCAACCGCAACCGAATGTTGTCCCGGGAAATATTGTTAGTTTTCCTGCCCCTTTATCGACCATATATCGATGAGCCGGGTGATTGACGGATTGGCGAACGCGATCCGTCTGTCAAAAACAAAACAAAAAAAAAAACAAAAACCGGAACGCGAGTGGCAGCTGGAGGCGACGTCTGCGGTTTGTTTGCATCCGCGTACGAAAATGAATGAGTCTCCGGTCTTTGCAACCTCACCTACAATACACACACCAGTGGCAGCCGTCTTTAGTGGGTGTGTGTGTGTGTGTTGATGCCGGAGGCAGTTTACAGCACGGGTTACGGCGAACGAGTTAAGCATCCCAGCGGACGAGCGAACGATATGGTAGACGCCCGATGGAGCAGGGTACACACAATCATGATGTGCCTGGCTGTGGTGATTTATTGGCTCCAATACGGTGTGTCAAGCTCGGGATTGAGGGTGCGAGAAGGCATCTCCCGGTACACGAACGATAGGAAACGTCGATTGTGCTTTTGGTTATTGTGGGCAATATTTGCCAATAACATGGAAAGGTGGCTATCACAGATTGATGGGCTGCCCGTTTCTGCCTGGAGTGCCGGTAATGGTGGTAAGTAAAGGGTAGAGTCACCTGATGATTCTGGTAGCTCAATTTGACAGCTAGATAGATTAGATTCTCTTCAGTTATTCTACAATGTAAATTGTTAGCTATCGTTAGTAGCTAACTGGGCGCTAGAAAGGATATTCCGGGTCTCAGAATGGGATACTTTTGGGAACAACTTCTATAAATCGATCTAGAGTCATGGAGTTGAAGCTCTCCTATGTTGCAGAAGCTTAGTAAAGGTTCGAGCTGACAGTCGTCCAGAAGAAGTCGAACAGAAATCGTCCTCAACTTCACCTACTTTGACAACACCAATCATGTTGGCGAGTTCTTTGCACCGGCGAGTTCTACGAACTGTACGAGGATCTCATCATTGTGCAGCGAGTCAGACTCGTCGGACTACGATGGGCAGGTCTTGTTATGACCGGTTACGATGGGCTGGTCTTGTTATGTCATCGGACGTCCCAGCCCGTCCGATAGTCTTCCCCATCTTTAAGACTTTCCATGTGGACGTGGATGAGGTGTTGACCCAAGTTGAGATGAAGTTATGGCGTTGATACTTCGGGGAAAAACATGTAGACGGCGCAGTTAGTACCGCAGTAGTAGTAGTTAGTATTTGTTGTCCTTTACTTTAGATTTGGTGGAATCTTATTGGAGATTTTGTCATTTTCCGATAGTGCAAAAGATCCTTTGCCTTAACAGTTTTGTCAAAAACAATTTGTCTTACTGCTTTAGCAGCTATTTTCTTCTTCTCGCGTATCCTTTGTTAATCCGATTGCCTACTTCAAGGCGCTTCAATACCAAAAAAGCACATCAGACGGCATTCAGTCACCTTAAAGTCATCCTCAATCATCATTGATTACCGTAAAAACGATGAAAACATTATAAAAAGATTTACCTTTTGTGCACACCTAATCTTCAACAAAAAAAAAGCTTTCACAGCACACAAAAACCAAAACAATCTTATCCGTTGTAAATCCCGTCACATTATGGAAAGTTGCTGAAGTGGGAAAACAGTAAAAAGAAAAAAACACACGCACACACACACACCGGCGGTATAAATAAAATCAAATTACGGTCGTAAACAAAGCACCTACTCACGGTGCTCGTGTGTAACCGTATCAAAACGCAACCGTTGCAAGGAATGGGATGACATGCGAAATCGTCTGCCCCGGTCATATGTAGGGGTGCGTGTACAGCCAGCAGCGCACCGGTCTAGTGCGGGCTTTATGGGTGTGAAACCGCAGGAGCTACCGTGCGGCAATTGATTTAGTATGTTAATGGTGGTAAAGTGCGTAATAAAGTGATTTTGATGCAAATTTATGATAACTCCCGCCGTATGAATACGAAGAAATAATATTGATCGTGTGCGTGGGAGTCCGGGTGTGTTTGTGTGAGCATGCAAGTGGAAAATTGATTCATAAACAATGCGTGCGATGAAGTGTGTGCGTGTGTGTGTGTGTAGGTGTGTCTCCTTGTTGGCTATTCTGAAAATTAAATAATTTTACATCAATTTTGACATTCCGTTAGTGTCAGAACTGTCAGAATTTTAATCTGCCGTTTGAAGTGTACCGCAGCTAAATTGAATGTGTAATTGTAACTTGCAACTCATCACGCAGTAAATGGAGCGTTAAAACCGGTCGACTTACCACAGCGGCAGGTCCACCGCTTTGACAGGGGAACCAAGAAGAATCACTCACACACCGATAAAGCATCTGCCAAACACCACACGCAAAAGGACGCTCACTATTGCCTGTTACCTTTGCTGCAGACGAGCGAAACAAAGCAGCAAAAACTGAGCACACGCCATCAGACTGATGAATTTCTATGTAGCGGAAAAATGTGCGCTTTTATTATTTGCGAAAAAACATCAAACAACATTACCACCGCCATTATCGACATTCTTTCATCTTTTACGGCTCAGTTCGACGGCAAAGCAAACAAAGGTATGGAATGGGAAGCAAAAAAAAAAACAGCACACACACACTCACTAACAAACTGTTCAACGTGGTATCAAAACATAAAAATGGAGAGAAAAAATATTCTAAAACAGATTACCACGAACAACAAAAACACACACGCGCGCGCGGGGAACAATACAACTAACAACGAAGGAACGCTGAACAAAACCCATCATTAGCCATCTTTTGCACAGGTGAGATACGATTGTGGCACGAGATACGGTAGGCCACCGATGCGACACTGAGCGTGTGTGTTGGTGGGAGAGTTCTTTTTATGATTGTATATACTTGGTTGGCTGAAAAAAAGAACGGGAAAAGAATAAACACAAACATGCACCACCGTACAAAAGCACTGCTGGCAAGCAGTAAGGCTTATTCATTCTTTCACTCATACCTTTACGTCGGTAATTCGCATCACTCTTTAGCAGATCATCTACTAATCGCTCTCTGTGTCGCCATTTTATTCGTTTATCCAAATATCAACGCGTATTTTCGTATTTCTTTAAGGGGATAGGTATATTTTACCCTTCTATTTGTTATATTACAATAATTCTTTAAACTAAATAATTTATATTTGACAGCTTTTGTTTTTGTACAAATTTATTACCTGCAACAAACAAACACATAAAACTAGTTGATAAAGAAACTTCCCCCTCATCTTTCAAAACCTATTAATTATTTATTCAAATGTCAGGCTACGAAGGAGTATGACGAAAACCGCAAAATTAGCTTCAATATCAAGCGTAGTCAATATTTATTACATCTGTCAAACTGACACCTCCATCATGCTTCGTGCATACCGCTTACGTCAGGTGTAAATAACAAATGTATTTATGGCTCAATATTGTCGCAAAACATTACCAGTTCGTGACCTTATCGCACTCTATCCAATCCGCACACTCACACAACAAACTGTAAACTTTCCACAAACAGTGACACCGTGCGAGCGAGAAACTCTGATACTGATTAACCCGTGCCCAACTGCAGCACGCCATCTTCTGCTACCATCCGTAAGCGGCAGCATCATCACCGAAAGGGTGAGAGTTTTCGCTTTTTTTGCTTCTTTCTAGCTTTATTCCTAAAGACACTACGTGAGCCTTTAATGATATGTGGATTTTTTTTGTCTGTCAAACAACCAGTTTTTGAAGGCCTACAAAGGGGGCACGGTGTGATGAATAAAGTCCACAGCAAACGTTTGATGGCTGGTTAAGAGTTACGGAATTTTTCAATCCCTTCTCAGCACACCATCCATACCAATCCTCACAGAAAAATACAAAATATTCCCATCCATCAAATCTTACGCAGCGCGCTTGGAAAACACACACCGTAACCCACGCACGCAAATCCCCGCAGATCACTGTTGCACCCTTCAGGCTATCCACCATATATCATTCGTACCGTTTGACATTCGGTTAAAGGGGTTAGCACACACACACACACACACACACAGCCCACAAAATCGGTTACGGTGGCGAAACTTACTCGCTCGCGACTCGCAACCGCAACCGAATGTTGTCCCGGGAAATATTGTTAGTTTTCCTGCCCCTTTATCGACCATATATCGATGAGCCGGGTGATTGACGGATTGGCGAACGCGATCCGTCTGTCAAAAACAAAACAAAAAAAAAAACAAAAACCGGAACGCGAGTGGCAGCTGGAGGCGACGTCTGCGGTTTGTTTGCATCCGCGTACGAAAATGAATGAGTCTCCGGTCTTTGCAACCTCACCTACAATACACACACCAGTGGCAGCCGTCTTTAGTGGGTGTGTGTGTGTTGATGCCGGAGGCAGTTTACAGCACGGGTTACGGCGAACGAGTTAAGCATCCCAGCGGACGAGCGAACGATATGGTAGACGCCCGATGGAGCAGGGTACACACAATCATGATGTGCCTGGCTGTGGTGATTTATTGGCTCCAATACGGTGTGTCAAGCTCGGGATTGAGGGTGCGAGAAGGCATCTCCCGGTACACGAACGATAGGAAACGTCGATTGTGCTTTTGGTTATTGTGGGCAATATTTGCCAATAACATGGAAAGGTGGCTATCACAGATTGATGGGCTGCCCGTTTCTGCCTGGAGTGCCGGTAATGGTGGTAAGTAAAGGGTAGAGTCACCTGATGATTCTGGTAGCTCAATTTGACAGCTAGATAGATTAGATTCTCTTCAGTTATTCTACAATGTAAATTGTTAGCTATCGTTAGTAGCTAACTGGGCGCTAGAAAGGATATTCCGGGTCTCAGAATGGGATACTTTTGGGAACAACTTCTATAAATCGATCTAGAGTCATGGAGTTGAAGCTCTCCTATGTTGCAGAAGCTTAGTAAAGGTTCGAGCTGACAGTCGTCCAGAAGAAGTCGAACAGAAATCGTCCTCAACTTCACCTACTTTGACAACACCAATCATGTTGGCGAGTTCTATGCACTGGCGAGTTCTACGAACTGTACGAGGATCTCATCATTGTGCAGCGAGTCAGACTCGTCGGACTACGATGGACTGGTCTTGTTATATCATCGGACGTCCCAGCCCGTCCGATAGTCTTCCCCATCTTTAAGACTTTCCATGTGGACGTGTATAAGGTGTTGACCCAAGTTGAGATGATGTTATGGCGTTGATACTTCGGCCAAAAACATGTAGACGGCGCAGTTAGTACCGCAATAGTAGTAGTTAGTATTTGTTGTCCTTTACTTTAGATTTGGTGCAATCTTATTGCAGATTTTGTTAATTTCCGATAGTGCAAAAGATCCCTTGCCTTAACAGTTTTGTCAAAAACAATTTGTCTTACTGCTTTAGCAGCTATTTTCTTCTTCTCACGTATCCTTTCTTAATCCGATTGCCTACTTCAAGGCGCTTCAATACCAAAAAAGCACATCAGACGACATTCAGTCACCTTAAAGTCATCCTCAATCATCATTGATTACCGCAAAAACGATGAAAACATTATAAAAAGATTTACCTTTTGTGCCCTAACACACCTAATCTTCAACAAAAAAAAAGCTTTCACAGCACACAAAAACCAAAACAATCTTATCCGTTGTAAATCCCGTCACATTATGGAAAGTTGCTGAAGTGGGAAAACAGTAAAAAGAAAAAAACACACGCACACACACACACACCGGCGGTATAAATAAAATCAAATTACGGTCGTAAACAAAGCACCTACTCACGGTGCTCGTGTGTAACCGTATCAAAACGCAACCGTTGCAAGGAATGGGATGACATGCGAAATCGTCTGCCCCGGGCATATGTAGGGGTGCGTGTACAGACAGCAGCGCACCGGTCTAGTGCGGGCTTTATGGGTGTGAAACCGCAGGAGCTACCGTGCGGCAATTGATTTAGTATGTTAATGGTGGTAAAGTGCGTAATAAAGTGATTTTGATGCAAATTTATGATAACTCCCGCCGTATGAATACGAAGAAATAATATTGATCGTGTGCGTGGGAGCCCGGGTGTGTTTGTGTGAGCATGCAAGTGGAAAATTGATTCATAAACAATGCGTGCGATGAAGTGTGTGCGTGTGTGTGTGTGTAGGTGTGTCTCCTTGTTGGCTATTCTGAAAATTAAATAATTTTACATCAATTTTGACATTCCGTTAGTGTCAGAACTGTCAGAATTTTAATCTGCCGTTTGAAGTGTACCGCAGCTAAATTGAATGTGTAATTGTAACTTGCAACTCATCACGCAGTAAATGGAGCGTTAAAACCGGTCGACTTACCACAGCGGCAGGTCCACCGCTTTGACAGGTGAACCAAGAAGAATCACTCACACACCGATAAAGCATCTGCCAAACACCACACGCAAAAGGACGCTCACTATTGCCTGTTACCTTTGCTGCAGACGAGCGAAACAAAGCAGCAAAAACTGAGCACACGCCATCAGACTGATGAATTTCTATGTAGCGGAAAAATGTGCGCTTTTATTATTTGCGAAAAAACATCAAACAACATTACCACCGCCATTATCGACATTCTTTCATCTTTTACGGCTCAGTTCGACGGCAAAGCAAACAAAGGTATGGAATGGGAAGCAAAAAAAAAAACAGCACACACACACTCACTAACAAACTGTTCAACGTGGTATCAAAACATAAAAATGGAGAGAAAAAATATTCTAAAACAGATTACCACGAACAACAAAAACACACACGCGCGCGCGGGGAACAATACAACTAACAACGAAGGAACGCTGAACAAAACCCATCATTAGCCATCTTTTGCACAGGTGAGATACGATTGTGGCACGAGATACGGTAGGCCACCGATGCGACACTGAGCGTGTGTGTTGGTGGGAGAGTTCTTTTTATGATTGTATATACTTGGTTGGCTGAAAAAAAAAGAACGGGAAAAGAATAAACACAAACATGCACCACCGTACAAAAGCACTGCTGGCAAGCAGTAAGGCTTATTCATTCTTTCACTCATACCTTTACGTCGGTAATTCGCATCACTCTTTAGCAGATCATCTACTAATCGCTCTCTGTGTCGCCATTTTATTCGTTTATCCAAATATCAACGCGTATTTTCGTATTTCTTTAAGGGGATAGGTATATTTTACCCTTCTATTTGTTATATTACAATAATTCTTTAAACTAAATAATTTATATTTGACAGCTTTTGTTTTTGTACAAATTTATTACCTGCAACAAACAAACACATAAAACTAGTTGATAAAGAAACTTCCCCCTCATCTTTCAAAACCTATTAATTATTTATTCAAATGTCAGGCTACGAAGGAGTATGACGAAAACCGCAAAATTAGCTTCAATTTTTTTTGTGTCCCTCGGCGTTCACCACTCACCTGCGGTACCGGGAGCCCTGACGAGTACGAAAGAAGACTCGTTAAATCTATAAACAACTTCTACCACACCAGGAACACAACATTTCGGTTTGGTGAACGTATTGTGCTATCCTTTCCGCTTCTTTTTTTGCTTCTTTCTAGCTTTATTCCTAAAGACACTACGTGAGCCTTTAATGATATGTGGATTTTTTTTGTCTGTCAAACAACCAGTTTTTGAAGGCCTACAAAGGGGGCACGGTGTGATGAATAAAGTCCACAGCAAACGTTTGATGGCTGGTTAAGAGTTACGGATCTGTCGAAGAATGTGACGTTTAGTGCGACTCGGGTAAGGGTAAAACATTATTTATTTAATGGTAAAAAAAATAGACACACCGGTAATCGGTCTCGTTACTCCGCTTTAACCAACACAATTTAATAATGAACGTCCCAAGCGGAACTGTTCGAAATGTATGCCATTGTGTGAAGGTGATAATTATGAGCAGTACGTTTCTTTTCCCATCCACTACCTTCGCTGGGTAGTATTGTAGAGTATAACGTCATCAGTATTGACATTTTTCCATTTTTAATAGCTTCTTTCCTTTAGAAGCTGACATTTGCTGACACGTTTTTAACATTAATCCTGGCGTATAAGTAATCTAGCTTATCTCATTTTCAGGATAATGGTAACTCGCTAGCACTCTACGGCAATACCTCATCTGCCTTCTATTTAATATCAAATAAATCAAGTCACCAGAAACCTTGCCTGGCTTTGAGGATTAATACCGATAACAGTAGCAGAATCAAACGTGAAGATGTCTTATTCTTTGCTGAAGGATGCCTGAGTCTCCAAGGTTTACAAACCTCTGATGCGGTTTGTTTGTTTGGTTTTTTTGAGTACATTACTTACACAGGAAGAGATAGGTTGCCATTTCTCCTAAATACTTCCTTTTGTCGAGAGCGATTAACACATACGGGCAGGTCCGTAAAAAGGGATGCAGAAATAGGGATTAACCACATCGTAAACAAAACTGTTCCCTCTTTTTTTTTAGCAAACCTTTAAACTTGTTCTTACGTTCGTTGGTACGGTAGCTATTGGTTGAAAATCTGGAAGTGGCAGTTTTTAGAAACACAAAGGAAATAAGGAAGTATTTAGAAGGGAGTATATCTCTAAAAGATATCTCTAGGACATACAGTGTGACGTTCTGTATGACAATTCGCGTGTTTAGTGGTAGACGAAATCTTGCCGTCTAAAACTTTACCATCCAAGGATCTTCATCCAAGTGAATTCGCCATCAAAGGACCTTCCGGGTCTCAGAATGGGAACCTTTTAGGAACAACTTCTATAAATCGATCTAGAGTCATAGAGTTGAGGCTCTCCTATGTTGCAGAAGCTTAGTATACGTTCGAGCTGACAGTCGTCCAGAAGAAGTCGAACAGAAATCGTCCTCAACTTCACCTACTTTGACAACACCAATCATGTTGGCGAGTTCTATGCACTGGCGAGTTCTACGAACTGTACGAGGATCTCATCATTGTGCAGCGAGTCAGACTCGTCGGACTACGATGGACTGGTCTTGTTATATCATCGGACGTCCCAGCCCGTCCGATAGTCTTCCCCATCTTTAAGACTTTCCATGTGGACGTGTATAAGGTGTTGACCCAAGTTGAGATGATGTTATGGCGTTGATACTTCGGCCAAAAACATGTAGACGGCGCAGTTAGTACCGCAATAGTAGTAGTTAGTATTTGTTGTCCTTTACTTTAGATTTGGTGCAATCTTATTGCAGATTTTGTTAATTTCCGATAGTGCAAAAGATCCCTTGCCTTAACAGTTTTGTCAAAAACAATTTGTCTTACTGCTTTAGCAGCTATTTTCTTCTTCTCACGTATCCTTTCTTAATCCGATTGCCTACTTCAAGGCGCTTCAATACCAAAAAAGCACATCAGACGACATTCAGTCACCTTAAAGTCATCCTCAATCATCATTGATTACCGCAAAAACGATGAAAACATTATAAAAAGATTTACCTTTTGTGCCCTAACACACCTAATCTTCAACAAAAAAAAAGCTTTCACAGCACACAAAAACCAAAACAATCTTATCCGTTGTAAATCCCGTCACATTATGGAAAGTTGCTGAAGTGGGAAAACAGTAAAAAGAAAAAAACACACGCACACACACACACACCGGCGGTATAAATAAAATCAAATTACGGTCGTAAACAAAGCACCTACTCACGGTGCTCGTGTGTAACCGTATCAAAACGCAACCGTTGCAAGGAATGGGATGACATGCGAAATCGTCTGCCCCGGGCATATGTAGGGGTGCGTGTACAGACAGCAGCGCACCGGTCTAGTGCGGGCTTTATGGGTGTGAAACCGCAGGAGCTACCGTGCGGCAATTGATTTAGTATGTTAATGGTGGTAAAGTGCGTAATAAAGTGATTTTGATGCAAATTTATGATAACTCCCGCCGTATGAATACGAAGAAATAATATTGATCGTGTGCGTGGGAGCCCGGGTGTGTTTGTGTGAGCATGCAAGTGGAAAATTGATTCATAAACAATGCGTGCGATGAAGTGTGTGCGTGTGTGTGTGTGTAGGTGTGTCTCCTTGTTGGCTATTCTGAAAATTAAATAATTTTACATCAATTTTGACATTCCGTTAGTGTCAGAACTGTCAGAATTTTAATCTGCCGTTTGAAGTGTACCGCAGCTAAATTGAATGTGTAATTGTAACTTGCAACTCATCACGCAGTAAATGGAGCGTTAAAACCGGTCGACTTACCACAGCGGCAGGTCCACCGCTTTGACAGGTGAACCAAGAAGAATCACTCACACACCGATAAAGCATCTGCCAAACACCACACGCAAAAGGACGCTCACTATTGCCTGTTACCTTTGCTGCAGACGAGCGAAACAAAGCAGCAAAAACTGAGCACACGCCATCAGACTGATGAATTTCTATGTAGCGGAAAAATGTGCGCTTTTATTATTTGCGAAAAAACATCAAACAACATTACCACCGCCATTATCGACATTCTTTCATCTTTTACGGCTCAGTTCGACGGCAAAGCAAACAAAGGTATGGAATGGGAAGCAAAAAAAAAAACAGCACACACACACTCACTAACAAACTGTTCAACGTGGTATCAAAACATAAAAATGGAGAGAAAAAATATTCTAAAACAGATTACCACGAACAACAAAAACACACACGCGCGCGCGGGGAACAATACAACTAACAACGAAGGAACGCTGAACAAAACCCATCATTAGCCATCTTTTGCACAGGTGAGATACGATTGTGGCACGAGATACGGTAGGCCACCGATGCGACACTGAGCGTGTGTGTTGGTGGGAGAGTTCTTTTTATGATTGTATATACTTGGTTGGCTGAAAAAAAAAGAACGGGAAAAGAATAAACACAAACATGCACCACCGTACAAAAGCACTGCTGGCAAGCAGTAAGGCTTATTCATTCTTTCACTCATACCTTTACGTCGGTAATTCGCATCACTCTTTAGCAGATCATCTACTAATCGCTCTCTGTGTCGCCATTTTATTCGTTTATCCAAATATCAACGCGTATTTTCGTATTTCTTTAAGGGGATAGGTATATTTTACCCTTCTATTTGTTATATTACAATAATTCTTTAAACTAAATAATTTATATTTGACAGCTTTTGTTTTTGTACAAATTTATTACCTGCAACAAACAAACACATAAAACTAGTTGATAAAGAAACTTCCCCCTCATCTTTCAAAACCTATTAATTATTTATTCAAATGTCAGGCTACGAAGGAGAATAGCTTCTTTCCTTTAGAAGCTGACATTTGCTGACACGTTTTTAACATTAATCCTGGCGTATAAGTAATCTAGCTTATCTCATTTTCAGGATAATGGTAACTCGCTAGCACTCTACGGCAATACCTCATCTGCCTTCTATTTAATATCAAATAAATCAAGTCACCAGAAACCTTGCCTGGCTTTGAGGATTAATACCGATAACAGTAGCAGAATCAAACGTGAAGATGTCTTATTCTGTGCTGAAGGATGCCTGAGTCTCCAAGGTTTACAAACCTCTGATGCGGTTTGTTTGTTTGGTTTTTTTGAGTACATTACTTACACAGGAAGAGATAGGTTGCCATTTCTCCTAAATACTTCCTTTTGTCGAGAGCGATTAACACATACGGGCAGGTCCGTAAAAAGGGATGCAGAAATAGGGATTAACCACATCGTAAACAAAACTGTTCCCTCTTTTTTTTTAGCAAACCTTTAAACTTGTTCTTACGTTCGTTGGTACGGTAGCTATTGGTTGAAAATCTGGAAGTGGCAGTTTTTAGAAACATAAAGGAAATCAGGAAGTATTTAGAAGGGAGTATACGTACTTTGTAATAAAGTCCCACTTTTAAAAAAGATATCTCTAGGACATACAGTGTGACGTTCTGTATGACAATTCGCGTGTTTAGTGGTAGACGAAATCTTGCCGTCTAAAACTTTACCATCCAAGGATCTTCATCCAAGTGAATTCGCCATCAAAGGACATTCGTTCAAGGATCTTCATCCAACATTTGCCGTCATCTTATAATCTTCCATAAAATCTCGTTAAATGAGTATCATTTGCATGTTACACTTTTCTATGAGAAAGCCTCATCAACTAGGGATTCAAAAAAGGCTCCGAGTGCAGCACTCTGTTTCGATTTAAGGCCTAGAGATGTCCCACACGGTCTAGTACACATCTTCATGTCGCCTTACCTTACTCTGCATGAGATATAGCTTACTTAAAGCAGACCATTCTTGTGCTTGTTACTTGTATCGATTCACACTCAATAAAAGAAACATTGACATTAAAAAGACAATATAAAAAAACTAGTGATGAGAAAAACGGCTCCGAAGCCGGAGCCGGCTCCGACCGGTTCCAATAGTTTTCGGAACCGGCTCCGGAGCCGGCTGGGGGGGGCCTAGGGTGTGCGCCGGCGGGAATTACCTCTTCGGCGAGGCCCCGAGCAGCCGCTCCTTCCGCACCTAGGTTGATCCGCCACTGCTCCGGCGTCGTTAGTCCGGAGCCGGCTCCGGAGCCGTGGGTGCGGAACCGGCTTCGGAGCCGTGGGTGCGGAGCCGGCTCCGGAGCCGTGGGTGCGGAGCCGGCTCCGGAGCCGTGGGTGCGGAGCCGGCTCCGGGCTAAAACCGGAGCCGGTTCCGGAGCCGTTTAGTCGGAGCCGGCTCCGGAACCGTGGGTGCACTCCGGAGCGCACATCACTAAAAAAAACAGAACTATGACAGATGTACGCTCTCTACATCCAAAAAGGCCTCACTCATCTTAGAAGCATCTGCTAAGCAATCTCTCCCAAAGGGATCTCGAGAAATGATCAACAAAGGAGTAAAACAAGACTCTGAATACAGTACTCTATCAGGCAAAGATATCCTGAACATCTTCATTGGGCCTTATCCTACCCGAATACCGATACAGAGCACAAACTACTTATCTAATATGCACTAAGCTCGTTTAAAGCAGATGTTAAAGCTGCGTAAAGATTTACACTAGCTTCACAAAAACCAAAACAGATGACAGCCAGAGAGCGCAATAAAATGGTGGTACCATATGATGACAAAACACACACACAACACACCCCGGGATATGCAAATTATCGAATGATTTGATAAGCGTAGCCTAATTTAATTTGGCTCTCTCGCTCTCCTTGCCATTCCCACACTCACGCAGCTACTATCGCACTGAACGGAAATGTGTGTCACATGAACTGTCAACGCTGCGTTTGACAGAGCGAGAGAGAAGCGGCAGAAGCTTAAAATCAGCGCCTATGCTAATTTTGGCCAATTTCTACCGATCAGTTACATACGGTGGCATAGAGTATTTGGTCTCCCTCTTGCTGTCTGTCCCATTTTCCCATCACCAGATTGATGAATCTGTTGTGGGTCGCCTGTCAAAGTAAAGTTGGCTGTGTGTGCGTGTGCATTTTTTATTTTTGTTATCTCTCCCCCAGTTTTTGCTCCCGCTTTAACCAGATAAATGAAAGCTGTCCTGTCGATCCATATCGCATCGAATGAATTTTTTAGCTCGTGCCGGTTAAGGTGTCGGAAGAACGGGAAAAGAATAAACACAAACATGCACCACCGTACAAAAGCACTGCTGGCAAGCAGTAAGGCTTATTCATTCTTTCACTCATACCCTTACGTCGGTAATTCGCATCACTCTTTAGCAGATCATCTACTAATCGCTCTCTGTGTCGCCATTTTATTCGTTTATCCAAATATCAACGCGTATTTTCGTATTTCTTTAAGGGGATAGGTATATTTTACCCTTCTATTTGTTATATTACAATAATTCTTTAAACTAAATAATTTATATTTGACAGCTTTTGTTTTTGTACAAATTTATTACCTGCAACAAACAAACACATAAAACTAGTTGATAAAGAAACTTCCCCCTCATCTTTCAAAACCTATTAATTATTTATTCAAATGTCAGGCTACGAAGGAGTATGACGAAAACCGCAAAATTAGCTTCAATTTTTTTTGTGTCCCTCGGCGTTCACCACTCACCTGCGGTACCGGGAGCCCTGACGAGTACGAAAGAAGACTCGTTAAATCTATAAACAACTTCTACCACACCAGGAACACAACATTTCGGTTTGGTGAACGTATTGTGCTATCCTTTCCGCTTTTTTTGCTTCTTTCTAGCTTTATATTCCTAAAGACACTACGTGAGCCTTTAATGATATGTGTATTTTTTTTGTCAAACAACCAGTTTTCGAAGGCCTACGAAGGGGGCACGGTGTGATGAATAAAGTCCACAGCAAACGTTTGATGGCTGGTTAAGAGTTACGGATCTGTCGAAGAATGTGACGTTTAGTGCGACTCGGGTAAGGGTAAAACATTATTTATTTAATGGTAAAAAAAATAGACACACCGGTAATCGGTCTCGTTACTCCGCTTTAACCAACACAATTTAATAATGAACGTCCCAAGCGGAACTGTTCGAAATGTATGCCATTGTGTGAAGGTGATAATTATGAGCAGTACGTTTCTTTTCCCATCCACTACCTTCGCTGGGTAGTATTGTAGAGTATAACGTCATCAGTATTGACATTTTTCCATTTTTAATAGCTTCTTTCCTTTAGAAGCTGACATTTGCTGACACGTTTTTAACATTCATCCTGGCGTATAAGTAATCTAGCTTATCTCATTTTCAGGATAATAGTAACTCGCTAGCACTCTACGGCAATACCTCATCTGCCTCCTATTTAATATCAAATAAATCAAGTCACCAGAAACCTTGCCTGGCTTTGCCGATTAATACCGATAACAGTAGCAGAATCAAACGTGAAGATGTCTTATTCTGTGCTGAAGGATGCCTGAGTCTCCAAGGTTTACAAACCTCTGATGCGGTTTGTTTGTTTGGTTTGTTTGAGTACATTACTTACACAGGAAGAGATAGGTTGCCATTTCTCCTAAATACTTCCTTTTGTCGAGAGCGATTAACACATACGGGCAGGTCCGTAAAAAGGGATGCAGAAATAGGGATTAACCACATCGTAAACAAAACTGTTCCCTCTTTTTTTTTAGCAAACCTTTAAACTTGTTCTTACGTTCGTTGGTACGGTAGCTGTTGGTTGAAAATCTGGAAGTGGCAGTTTTTAGAAACACAAAGGAAATAAGGAAGTATTTAGAAGGGAGTATATCTCTAAAAGATATCTCTAGGACATACAGTGTGACGTTCTGTATGACAATTCGCGTGTTTAGTGGTAGACGAAATCTTGCCGTCTAAAACTTTACCATCCAAGGATCTTCATTCAAGTGAATTCGCCATCAAAGGACATTCGTCCAAGGATCTTCATCCAACATTTGTCGTCATCTTATAATCTTCCATAAAATCTCGTTAAATGAGTATCATTTGCATGTTACACTTTTCTATGAGAAAGCCTCATCAACTAGGGATTCAAAAAAGGCTCCGAGTGCAGCACTCTGTTTCGATTTAAGGCCTAGAGATGTCCCAGGGGCGGCCCGGTGGTGATGCGACAGCGGCGCCGGTCTTCACACGGCAGGACCGGGGTTCAAGTCTCATCTGGGCCGTTCCCCCATAGTGAGGATTGACTAACCAACTATGCGGTATCAATTAGTCTAGTAAGCCAGAAATGGCAGGCATGACCTTAAGAGGTCGTTAGGCCAAGGAAGAAGATGTCCCACACGGTCTAGTACACATCTTCATGTAGCCTTACCTTACACTGCAAGAGATATAGCTTACTTAAAGCAGACCATTCTTGTGCTTGTTACTTGTATCGATTCACACTCAATAAAAGAAACATTGACATTAAAAAGGCAATATAAAAAAACAGAACTATGACAGATGTAGAGAGCGTGTCCAAAAAGGCCTCACTCATCTTAGAAGCATCTGCTAAGCAATCTCTTCCAAAGGGATCTCGAGAAATAATCAACAAAGGAGTAAAACAAGACTCTGAATACAGTACTCTATCAGGCAAAGATATCCTGAACATCTTCATTGGGCCTAATCCTACCCGAATACCGATACAGAGCACAAACTACTTATCTAATATGCACTAAGCTCGCTTAAAGCAGATGTTAAAGCTGCGTAAAGATTTACACTAGCTTCACAAAAACCAAAACAGATGACAGCCAGAGAGTGCAATAAAATGGGGGTACCATATGATGACAAAACACACACACAACACACCCCGGGATATGCAAATTATCGAATGATTTGATAAGCGTAGCCTAATTTAATTTGGCTCTCTCGCTCTCCTTGCCATTCCCACACTCACGCAGCTACTAACGCACTGAACGGAAATGTGTGTCACATGAACTGTCAACGCTGCGTTTGACAGTGCGAAAGAGAAGCGGCAGAAGCTTAAAATCAGCGCCTATGCTAATTTTGGCCAATTTCTACCGATCAGTTACATACGGTGGCATAGAGTATTTGGTCTCCCTCTTGCTGTCTGTCCCATTTTCCCATCACCAGATTGATGAATCTGTTGTGGGTCGCCTGTCAAAGTAAAGTTGGCTGTGTGTGCGTGTGCATTTTTTATTTTTGTTATCTCTCCCCCAGTTTTTGCTCCCGCTTTAACCAGATAAATGAAAGCTGTCCTGTCGATCCATATCGCATCGAATGAATTTTTTAGCTCGTGCCGGTTAAGGTGTCGGTAAACAATAAAAAAAAAAGTAAAACAAACAATCACCACTGATCTGTTTGGAACATAACCTTTTCATTCGGTCGTCGAGCAATCTGTGGAAGCAGCAGCAGCAACAGCTACAAGGAAAAAAAACACAAGACCCAACAGTCCGAAACCGTGCAAGAGAAATGTTTATCTATTTGTCAGTGTCGCTTCATCGCGATCGCGATGTTTGCGTAACCCGGCGGGTATTGTTTTTTGTGTTTGTTTTTCCTACCGGTTTCTAATTTCATCCAACGCCTGTCCCATTTCTTCCGCCACACCGTTTGCTTACACGAATTTAGACATCTCTAGCCTTGCTTTCGGCATCACTTTTGGCAACCAAAAAAAACAAAATCAACAAACCACACCGAGCGTTCCCACCGGGTAGAGTAAGCGAAGAGCAGCGACAAAACACAAAAAATTCGCACAAAATTCGCCAAGGGGAAATACGCGACAGTGTGGGCCAGGAGCGCCACACAAAAAGGGCGAGATAATTCAATGTTCCAATATGTTCCCGCTAAAACCTGGGGGGAAAAAAACACAGCGGATCGGCGAATCTCGCGGCACACTGATTTTGCCGTCTCCGGTGGGAATAGCGGACGTGCCAAGACATGATTGCCGGGCGAGCTGATGAAGGATGAAAAGAAAAATAAATTGGCACACACACACACACACACACATAAATCGAATTGCAGGTGGAAGTGATTCTCCACGAGCGAATGGAACCGCCGAACCGACCCTGAGAGTGAGCGATTGTGCAATTATTTTGCATAAGTCCTTACCAGCCAGCGCTAACTTCCAGCACGGTGTAATTCAAACGGGAACCGGTACGGTACGCGCCGCGACTTTGTAATGAAAAATGAGACTTTAGCAAATTGATTACAATCAATCAAGCGATTTTCCAGCTCGGAAAGCGGAAGTTCGCATCGTGTCGAGGGCCCGAACGCTTGTTCAAGAGGATTTTCACCGAGGAAAACCGATAATTGGACGGATCGAGTTGGGGGTTTGTGTGGTTTTCTATTGCTACACTATTTATCTTGCTGTTGTTATCGTTTTTTTAAATAAATTAAATTATGTTTTTATTATTTTAAATACGTAACGGAACTGTCAAATATGTCATACATCAAAATGTTTGGATTTTTGGCCGAT
>KZ063082.1:44453-79269 GCA_002091835.1 Anopheles maculatus
GCGGTTCATTTTTACTCATCAAAGTGGGTAGAAAGATGAAGAAACGAACTAGCAACAGAGAGAGCGAGGAAGGAAAAAAAACACACCAAGGATCCCTAACCTCACATTTCACGTTATCAGATTTTGCTTTCTCTGTGCTTACAAACACTCACAGCCTGGTATCTAGTGAGCGGTTCATTTTTACTCATCAAAGTGGGTAGAAAGATGAAGAAACGAACTAGCAACAGAGAGAGCGAGGAAGGAAAAAAAACACACCAAGGATCCCTAACCTCACATTTCACGTTATCAGATTTTGCTTTCTCTGTGCTTACAAACACTCACAGCCTGGTATCTAGTGATGGCTGTTGCCGGTGTTGCTGTGTCCGTGTACGGCAGGTCCGCAATGTACGGAATGTTTTGGAAGCGAGCCGAAATTTCCAAGGCACACTCTCTGCACATTCCGCATTTGCTGGATGTCATCGGTTTGAAGGGTTCCTTTTGTTTGCCGGTAAGGCGGACATCCCAAAAGTGTTTATTTTAATATTCAAACATTAAAACAGATGTTACCAACTCGGTCCCGGTGATTTGGCAGGACGTTGAAGGATTCCTGAGCGACTGAGCGGTGCATTTTTTTGTACAAGAGCGTTCTTCCTTGAGTGGTGTATTAATACGTTCCACTTCAAGCAACGAGATTTGTTGATTGAATCCTAAGCTCTGCATCAAACTACACCAAAGTCGCTCAATGTTTGCTGCCGTACAGATCACTAGAAACAAGCAGCGTGTACAATTCCTGTAGATAAGTTCTCCCTAATACTACTAACCGCCTCCCATCGAGCACACTAACTAAACATTCAAAGACTTCCACATCCCAGATAGTGATTGTACGGCCATGTTCCACGCGGAAGACGCAAACTCGACACGCCTTCAACGTCCAGCAACTGTGTTTGTGCTTCTTGAGGATTGAAATGAATTTTTAGCCTGTTCGTAGAAAAAAAAAACAACTTCAACATCCTGGCCTGCTAGAAACGATGCTTTGCGCGGACATGCTAAACAACTGAGGTGAGCAATCTACAACCACAAGCTCAATATTCTCCAACTTGCGACAGGAAAGCGCAAATGCTCATCCTTTCTCTCATAAAAGTTACTATCGTTATAAAAAGCTGACGCTTAAGCTCAGGATTGAAAACATTGCTATAAAAGCTTACAGTGTGAAAAATTCGGTGGAAATTTGCTGGCTGAGGGAAAATTTAACGAAACCACTACAGGAAGAAAATGCGATACTCGCAATGCAAGACAACGTACAACGGAGCGTTGCATGCAAGTTGTGTGCAAAATGAACTCTGAGCCTCTGCATAGTGGGTACGACAGAGCAGGGATTGGTATAAATTATTTTGTGATTTTTATTATTTTTTCGTTTTATTTTTTTAATCTGTTGTACACAACTGTGGAAACTTCTCCACTCAAAATACCTGTCGCGACGGACGAAGCTGGAACTGTACAAAACCTTTATAGTCCCAGTACTCACATACGCCTCTGAAGCGGTGGCTAGACTAAAGTTGAGGCAAGCGCGATCAATGCGCGAACGCTTCATTTTTCCTGCAATGCAGGATCGGAGCGCGAAATCAGGAGCGCGAAATTTGACAGTTCGCTCATAAAAAAAATAGATCGCGCTTGCCTCAACTTTAGTCTAGCCACCGCTTGAGACATGGACTTTGTCCAAAACTGACGAAACCCGCTTAGCCGCGTTCGAGAGGAAGATGCTCAGAAGGATTTTTGGCCCCCGGATGTGTGGAAGGACAATGGAGGAGCCGCTACAACGACGAGCCTTTATGACCTATACGGTGATCTCACCATCGTGCAGCGAATTAGGCTCGCCAAGCTCCGGTGGGCTGGTCATGAGAATGGCACCGGACGACCCAGCCCGTAAAGTCCTTTTAGGCCGTCCGCATGGACAGCGGAGGCGTGGTAGACCCAAACTGAGATGGAGTGATGGCGTCGATGCGTCCGCCAGAACGGCCGGCGAAAGCGCATCCAGTGAACACATTTGGCTGCAGCCGCAGCCCCGTTCGTGAGGTGATTTGGCGAAAAAACGGTGACGAACGCAAGCAAAACTCTGCAAACGTGTGTGCCAAAGTGAGTGTACGGAAGGATTCGCCGTGTCGTCGTTGGGTGTGTGAGGTTGGTTGGGTTGGTTTCTCTTTTCTGTTCTTCTTTTTGTTTTAGGTTGCAGGGGAAGGGTGTTTCGTTCGATTTATCTAAAGCGTTTGCGCTCCTCGCAGGGTACTGTTTGTGGCATCAACGCATAACGCATAATAACGCATTTACGCACTACAAGAGGCATGTTCTGGGGGTTTTTTTTTCATTTTCATCGGTGCAAGACACACACAAGATGAAAGAGATCGGAAAGACGAAAGGGGAACGCGAGCGAAAGACATGGTGTGTATTGGTGGTGAACATTACAACACAACTGTGTGAGCAAGTGTTGTTCCATGTTTAGAAAAAGCATGTGTTCAACTACCCTTTCATGTTCACCTTCCGGTTTACGTGTAAACTGTTGCACAGACGAAGCTGCGGCACTGGTCCGGCAGAAAACGGGTGCTGGAGGTGAATGGTGGTTGGTAGGCAGGGTGTGTATCAGATGCAAAACAACCAACAACAACGCAACAACCAACAACTCTCAAGAAAAAAACCGTCCAACAAAACGATCGAACAGAACACAAGTGTTCGCAAGTGCGTGCTTATGTTTGTGTACATATGTTTGTGTGTGTGTGTGTGTGTGTGTCTTTGGTGGAACAATTGTGAACAATTCGTGCAAAAAAAAACTTACGAACAGAAAAAGTCCCGTGACGTTTTGCTTGCTTTGTTAAATGCTACATGCATACATACATTGTATCTGTAAGCGCGTGCGTGCGTAAATGTGAGTGTGTGCGTTTGTAAAACAGCGAAAAGGAAAGTTTGTCCTGCAAACACTGCTTCACAACCCGCCTACATATGTTATGTCCAAGAATAAGAGCACGCAAGAACAAGAAAAGATAAAGTCCCCTCGGGTACCAGCTTTTGAAAGGAAAATTTCTTTTTTCCCCATTTCCCTTACTGCTTACACTCAAACACAGACACGCGGAAACACTTACACACCCACAATAAAGGATCATAAACATTTTTTTTTCTCGCTGTACCCGGAACTATCGGGTCCTGTGGAAAAGTGTCCCTTCTTTTTGTTCCCCCTTCGACTATCTGTCTGTCCGATGTAATTGCTGTAATGTTCGCAACGGTATCCATTTTGTTTGAGGGTCCTTTTTTTATTTGTAGGTCATTGCAGTAAGGATATGGAAAACTTTTCGCTCGAATTCTGTGCTCCTGTTTGGAACGATTCCTGTCCGTCGGTGAGTGTGTGTGTGTGTGCGTACTCGGATGTTAGAGTGTGCTCACGCGTCCTTGTCACCTTTTTTTTGCCTGCTTACAGATGTGTGCGCGCGTGCGTACATGTAAGTGTGTGCTTCAAAGGTCGTAAATATCCCTTTTCGAGGATTCTTTTCCGTACACTTGCCTGCCAAGAAACAGTTTCGGAAAAGCCATAATTATTTTATTATTTATCCTACTAGAAGAGTTTCTTTACTGCCCTCGTATATGAAACAAACGAGCAAAACGCTCTCAACACACAGCTACAATCAATCGGCAAAGAGCGCTATATTACATCTTCTCCGTTTTGCTGTACCCATCGTAGCAGCTGCCTGACGTCACTTTGTAACAAACAGCATAACTTCCAAAAAAAGGCATGACAAAATGTCACACCGCAATATGATTCTATTTTTAGGAATTTACTAAACTTACATCGTCGACATTTGCCGACTAGTTGTGCCCCGATGTGGTGCGACTTCAAGAGGGCAATTGTAACAAACAAAAAAAACATGAATCTGGTCCAATTTCCCGTCCGCTGAGAATGAGCATTATGAAGCACCAATGGAGGCATGCATTACTACTAAGGTTTCCCGGCCGAGCACCTAAGAAGCTTTTAGGCTAGTTACCTATCCCCAGCCCAGCCCCGATGGACACAAAATCCCGTCTGCGGACAGTTAGTCGAAACATAGCCACGGTGTGTCATCGAAACTACCATGAAAAGGTTCACCGACCACCGTTCGATGGACGGGCGGACGTTGGAAAGTCTAAAGTACCATCATTTGTTAGTAGAGAAGGTGGTGAAGAATGACTAGTAACCCGAACGACACCACAAGCATATTGGCCCTGCGCTTTACAAAACCGTACCGTTTCCTATCCTTGCTCTTTTGTCCTTTCGATTCGACCAGTCTCTCTCTCTCTCTCTCTTTTCTTTTTGCACTCCCACTCTCTCTCTCTGTATCTCGATAGGGCAGGCAATTGACGTGAAACATGGGAAAACTCTTGCGCGATAACGAACTAGGGGACCAGATTCACTTTTTTTTTCGTCCTTTGGCCCATTCTCTCTGGATCCTCTTCTCTTTTGCTCTCTTGTATCTGGCTCTCTCGCTCTCTTGCTTTGTTAGTGTGCGTCACGAAGCTGTTACTGTCACAAATGGGAAATCCCCGGTGGTGGTCGACACAATCGTTGTTGGACACAGAATTTTGCAAAAACTAGTAACACCGTTGTACCATTGTAATCGCGAAGTAATAGTGCACCTTCGTGTGTGTTTCTTCTACTGGTCTAGCGACGATAGAAAGTTACGTTTTCAAGAAAAAAAAAATGGCAACAACGAACAATAATAGTATCAAACAGTAATGGTCAGGAAGGATGAATGCATTAGTGTGCAGCCTAAACATGCACTTTTTCAATTTTCTATTTGTGGCCTGTCAAATGCGGTGTTTGCGGCAAGGATCTGTGAGATCCGTTACCAGTTCGCTAATGTAACGGCCAGTGCACAATTAGGTTAAGCTAAGGAAGACAAAAGGAATATTGTATTTCTGCCAGCAAAAGGTAATAGTAATACACCTTCACAGATGCACACGCACATGCAAACTTAATTGGGTTTTAGGTGTCCATTTTCGTGAGGTTTCGGTTTGTGCTCTGTTGGAAAACCGGAGGGGCAAAGGATAGCAGGATATTACCCTGCACGGGTCGCGAACTATTCATTCGCTGGCGAGTGTGTTTGTGTGTGTGTTTATTGATTTTCCTTGCCATGGACGGACACAGATGCTGCCTGTGCGCACATACACGCACACACACACAAACCTACAGACTGAGTGCAGACACAACACGCAGAAAACCGGGCAACGCACTTTTCGCTCATCACTAGAAAAGAAGGACCGAAACGGTGGCATCAATTCCATTCGTTTTTTGTGAATTTTATTTCACATAATTGATACATATCAATCACTCAGACAGTGCGACAGACAAGCGGCTGCATAATTAAGTGCAGCGCTGTAAGTGATAGTGAAATTAGTTGTTTTTTTTTTTGTGTATTCGTACTATCCACGTCAACTGTGCCCTTCGGATGTTGCTAATCCTGCTTACTTCTCGTTCTTTTCCCGCAGCTTCCAACATCCGTAAATTGAACCTACAACGGAGCTAAAAAAATAAACAGAAGCACATACACACGAATATATACAATCAACCATCAATTCGATCAAATCGTCAAGCGCCTGGAATCGCGCCACCATGTAAAGATGTGCGTTGCCAACAACACCATCCCACCAAAGGCAACCATTTGCATCTTATTGCATGGTTGCTGCATCGCTTCCAGGCACCACCTGCTCCAAACGGTCCTATAGGTCCGGACATCGGCAGCAACGCACATACACACCAAAATAGTGCAGGACGAATTTCTACTATCAAACGTCCGCAGTGAGAAAACCCGAAGAAGAAACACCAGGAGTTTGGGAATGCGATGCTCTACGTTAAAGGTAATGTGCGTCTGTTGTAAAGAGATTTCATTTCTTCTAGCTTCTTCTAGCTTCTTCTTCTTCTTTCTTGGCCTAACGACCTCTTAGGTCATACCAGCCATTTCTGGCATACTAGACTTATTGTTACCGCATAGCTGGATAGTCAGTCCTCACCTATGGTGGAACGGCCCAGATGAGACTTAAAAACCCCGGTCCTGCCGTGTGAAGACCGGGGCCGCTGTCCCATCAACCGCCGGGCCAGGCTTTTGGTTTTCTTGATTTAAGTTTCTTCCTTCTTCTTTCTTGGCCTAACGACCTCTTGGTCATGCCTGCCATTTCTGGCTTACTAGACTTATTGTTACCGCATAGTTGGATAGTCGGTCCTCACCTATGGTGGAACGGCCCAGATGAGACTTGAACCCCGGTCCTGCCGTTTGAAGACCGGCGCCGCTGTCGCAGTACCACCGGAACCCTTAAGTTTACCCGTAGCTAAATAATCGACGTCACTATGAATCGGTCTGGATACCGGTCCTTAAGCGTCGAAGAATCACTCTTTTATTTCGAATCACTTAACAAACGAGAAAAAACAAACCATCACGAAAACCGTCGCACTGAGTGTGTGACGTCCTTCAAGAGGTTGACCAGATGAAGTCATCATATCGTCTGTGTGCTTTGTGTGGCGCTAAATCTTCATCTCGCGCCGCATGTTGATGTCACATGTGTGTTTCACTTATTCGTTCCGCTGTGCGTTGTTCCAAACTATTAACCCATATTGTGTGGCAATTTACCACAGCATTCCAAGCAGGTTTTCTCGCTCGTCTCCATTTGGCATTTTGTTCTTTTTTTTTTGTATTTCGATTAGATGGAACAGCAACGGCAGAAATAAAATTGCGTTTAACACGCATTAGAAATTTTGGCTTTGGTACGAAAAATGACGAGTGAATTCAATGATTCTATGTGTATAAAAACATTGGTTGTCAGTCTTGTACGTTTTATCGTCGAGTTCTCGTCCGTTGTGTGGTGTCCTTGTACTGATCATTGGATCCAGCGTTTAGCAAGAGTGCAAACACAGATGACCAAACACGTTATAAGACTTCTTCGATGGCCCAATAGTTCCGATTTGCCGTATAGAACTAGATGCTTATTGCTAGGCCTAGAATCTTTAGAAAATCGCCACAAAAAGCTAAGGTTATGTTTATGAGCAAATTATTAAAGGGACAAATAGAGGCACCCCGCCTACTTCAGAAAATCAATCTTCATATACCACGAAGCAGTGCAAGACGTACAAATGTTCTTAACGTGGAACGTTTCAACAACAGCTACGCGGCGAATGAGCTTTGGCACGCAGTTTTAATGATTGTCCTGCTGTCTTTGATTTTCATATATCGTCTAGCAGCCATAATAATGACCTACGTGTTACCCTTGCTTAGAATATGTAGAATATAAGTATCAGGATTGAATATTGTTAATCATTTTTGTTTCTCTCCCTGTCTGTGGTGCCTAATGTGGCAGACAAGAGTAAACTCAGTACAGTCTATACCCAAGATACGCGGATAATGGGAACCAGAGAAATCCGCGTATCTCGAGTTTCCGCGTATCTCGAATATTGCTTGACACATAGTTTATAGTTCCTGTTCAGGGATCCAGCATACATGCACATGTAACGAATAAATTTGAAAACGGTGTCGTCTCCATAACGGTGTCGTCTTCATAACGGTGTCGTCTTGGTTCTGCTTGAAAATATTTCTTTTCATCGAAACACTCTCCAAACCCTCTGGGCATTTGGTTTCCCTGCTGATAGCAGCAACAAAATTTTTACTTTCACGCTGGTTGATGATATGCATGTTATCTGCAAAAGATATTGCGATTCATTTTTCGCGCTTTTTATTCGACATTGTTGGTCGCTTGGAAAACATCAGCAGTTAAAACGAACGGACACAATACAATGTTGATTTCCTTGAATTATCACGCATCATGCGTAGGTTTGACAACGGAAGGACTCAATCAGATATCAATAAACTCATCATTCTGTCAAATTTTAAAATCCGCGTATCTCCGAATCCGCGTAAGTTGAGAACCGCGTATGTCGGGTAAAGACTGTATATAAATTAATAAATTCATCGCTTTTGGTTTGTGTTTTGCGCTGGACAGCAAGAGCGAGTGGTTGTCACTGTCTTGCTTTGTGCAAGACGCAATTTCGTTCGCGCGGTGTGTGCGTTTTGCGTGGGCATTGCCTCGCAAACCGCTAACAAATCTCATCATCTAGTGTGACATATTAGCGATGCAATTGGCATGAGCGATAGAATGAGCCCCTAAGGAAGCATGCAGGCCAGGGCTTTGCAGCATGTACCGTCTAGGCACGCCGGATTCTGATACTAACCGCGTCGTTCCTTTGTTTGCAGTAATGGTGTCTATGATGATTTGAGTTAGAAAACTGAAACATGATAAGTTATTTAAAGGTGTAACGAAAATTGTTTGAAGCAAGCATAAATGGGTAGGATAAATTATAAAAAAGGTATTCGAATCATATTTTAAAATATTTAATCAAACCCTAAATACCGTTGGAGTCAATTTATATGAAGGGCTTAACATATTTGGTTTTTTAAATATAGTGTGTAGAGAAAAAAATGGCTTAAATCATCATAGACCCCAACAAACAATTAATTTTTACCTTAAAAAACAAATCATCCCATTTTTCTCATTTAATTTCATGTAAAATTTGTCATAAATTTCTTAAAATTAAAACAAAATTTATTATGAAAAGGAGTCTAATAAATATTGCTTTTCTTTATTTTGCCTCTTCTAGATTGTTGTCAATCCCACTATACCTGGGAACATACTCTGATGTGTCAGTAAGAAAAGAACGAACAAATTCAAGGGTAATAATTATAATAATGCATTGCATGTCTAGTGGTTAATCCGTCGGTACAAACGTGCGTCTCGTGCTAACCCGGTACCCGGTTACCCGGTGAAAATATTAATCACCGCACAAACTCAGATTTAGCACGACTGTGCACGATCAAGTGAGCTACTGATTCGATTATAACCATCGCATAGCGTTAAAAAAACGATAAAAAAAATGAAGCAAATAAACGTGTCGGTCGTGGGATTGTCCGGAGTGGAGAAGGATAAAGGACAGCTCGGTGTTGGTAAATCCTGCCTGTGCAATCGGTTCGTACGCCCCAAAACAGACGACTACGCCATCGATCACATCTCGGTACTGAGTCAGGTAAGCATCTTGTTAATGTTTTACGTTCCGGTGTTGTCTTTATCGACGTACGCTTTGTTGCAGTCTGACTTTAGCGGCCGAGTGGTAAACAATGACCATTTCCTGTACTGGGGCGAGGCGCGCAAAACGTCGGAGGAGGGCGTCGATTACAACTTCAGTGTGATCGAGCAAACCGAGTTCGTGGACGATGCAACATTCCAACCGTTTAAGGTCGGCAAGATGGAACCGTACATAAAGCGGTGCGCCGCGATCCGCATGTCGTCCCAGGAGAAGCTGAAGTACATCTGCAAAAATCAGCTCGGCATCGAGCACGAGTACGAGGAGATTGTGCTGCCGGAGGGCCGCTTTCTCGTCGATGGATTCGTGTGCGTGTTCGACGTTAGTGTCGTCCCGAACCGGACGGTCGAGAAGCAGGTCGAGTTCGTGACGCAGATCATCAACAACATCCTGAAGGTGAAGAAACCGGTCGTACTGGTCACCACCAAGAACGATGACGCGAACGAGCTGTACGTGCGCGAGGCGGAAAAGATTTGCTCGCGCAAAGAGTACAAGGGCCAGATACTGCTGATCGAAACGTCCGCCCACGAAAGCATCAACATCGATCTCGCGTTCGTGGTGCTCGCGCAGATGATCGACAAGGCGAAGCAGCGGTCGAAGGTGCCGTCGTACACGGAGGCGGCCCGCCAACGGAACGATCTGCTGAACGCCAGCACCGAGTACGTTACGCGCCTGATCCGCACCCAGATCACCGACCACCGGTCGATCTGGAGCAGCTCGTCGAAGAAGCTGTCGAACCACCGGGAATGGATCGACTTTCTCGAGCTGTTCGGGCAGGAGGCGGGCCAACGCATCTTCCGCCGGCACATTAAGAAGCTGCGGGAGGACTACCAATCGAAGAAGCTGCAAAGCTACATGGATTCGTTCGCGTGCGTGCTGCAGGAGATGCTGCCCGACATCAACAGCATCAACCTGGAGCTGGACAACAGCTTTAGCGATTGGGCATCGATACGGAACTACTTTCACGAGCACATCGACTACGAGCAGTACTTTTTCGATGCGGTCGAGCGTGGCGGTAGCTGGGCGGAGCTGAGCGATATGAGCGATATGGAGGACGAAAATCGGATACCGTTCGACATACTGGAGACGGCCGACGCGGAAACGGTGTTCAAGAATCACATGAACGCGCTACAGCAGGAACAGAAGCGATTAGAGTAAGTACGAACACGTTGCCGTTTTGCTTTGATTTTGGGTTTGTTTTGTGTGTGCTCCCACCAATATAAACATCCACCAAACGCATATGATTCATTCATCACACAGACTAACTCATCTTCTGATACACGTTTCATGGTTTGCGGTTTAGTTTTTGGGTTTGTTTTTTTTTTGTTTATTTCACGTTATTTTTCATAGAATCAGCCATTTTAACAACACATTTTGTTTTAGAACCAATTTATTACCTATTGTTCATTGCATATTGCACCAAAATTGTTTCACGATTTATCATACTGATTAAATTTAACATAGTTTAAGTAACGAAATTAGGTTATTTATTTGTACACCTTGCTCATATACTAAGTTTCATAACACCTAGCACACTCATACACACACACATATATATATATAGTTTTGGCGTCGATTTGAATCATAAGAAAGGAATACGTGTAATGTCAAAGTAGACCGTATTTGATCTTGTGGTGCAGATGGATACATTTTCATGTACTTCTTCACACGTCACTAACATTGTACAGTGTCGGACAAAACAATAGCATGTCAACAGCATTCCGATTTTCTTACCAAATCCAAACAACATTTTTGATCGCACTTGTTGCGTTTATTTTGGCAACAAGAAATCATTTTGTCAAAAATCCACAATCGACGTCTTTCTTGGCGATACCTCACGTTAAACTATCTCACATTTCGAATATATGTTTGTCCGACACTGTAAATATACAGGGTGAGAAGGAAAAAACTGCAACAAAGTAAAATTTTATCTTTTTAGTTTATTAATGAAAGCAACAAAATGTCGGAAATTACATCAAATTTCGTAATCAATTCAGATTTGGCACAAATTAGCCACCTTTGGCACGAATTATGGCATTTAGACGGCCGATGAAGCCATTGCATGCAGACCCGAAAGTGGCCTCGGCGGTATTTTCGGCGAAGCGCTTGCTTGAGCTGATCGATACTTTGGTATGTTTTAGTGACAACCTTACTTTCCAAATTACCCCAAGGGACCAATAGTCCAACGGATCTGGTGATTTTGGTGGCCAGTTGTGCGGTGGAAATGAAGCGAGGGACCTCATTTCCGCTTTCTCACTTTCCGAACCATATCTGGCAATGTTGCTGAGTGTTTTCGTCCACTTTCTTGACGTCAGGCTACGCTACCAGTATCACGGTAACGAGCCACAAAAGATTTATTACCCTTTAAACGCTGGAGAGCCAAGGTCTATTGAATATACAGGTCTCGTAATAGCCTTTGTTGACATCGGCATCTTGAATTCTATTTTGACAGGTAGACGTCCTTGGCTATGTATTGGTGTGTTGTTTTTGCAACAGACGCGGAAAGTTTGCTCGCTCTCAATTCTGTTGTCGGTCAGTTTTCAGCGCGCCTCTGTGTATCGTTTAAACCACTGATTGAATGGTTTGATATTAAACGAAGATTTACCATAAATTTATGCCAAAAGTTCACCAACCACCAACTTTTCAAAACGATCAGCAAACGCATACAAGTACATAGCATCGTGTATACGCTTCGGACTCCCATCTGTCATTTTATTTTTCATTGCTATTCCAAGAGCTGCCAAAACCCTTCTATTACGAGACCTGTATATTCAATAGACCTTGCTGGAGAGCTCTAACGATAGCCAGTTGCAAGGTGTTTATAATATACCAGGTGAATTTCTATCAAGTTTGACCGTCGACATTTTTGGTATATGTCTGTCAGGTTTGTTACTGTTTGTGTTTACATTTTTGTGTATATCAAACTTTAGCTTGGTGATTTGCACGAGCAAATAGTTGTCGGTGATTTAAATTATTCCATTAAACGATCTAGGACGGTTGTGAGTTTAACGTATGGGCTTTTCGGTGGCAAAGGCGACTGCGGCTCCAAGTCCGCAGTGTGGACTTGGAGTGTGGAGCAAACAATAACATTGGTATAGTCCTGTCATGTCGCGAAACGTCAATTTGCTCTAGATAACTCTACCTTCTATCTTTAATATACCTTGGCCAGTTGGAAGAAATTTGACAGCTGTCGGACGAGCAGTTCAGAACTGACAGCAATCTGAATTTTGTTGCAGTTTCTTTCATCTCACCCTGTATGTAGAGACCCCTCTCTCCCCCCCTTCATATCTACCCCTTACCCAATTGCCCAACCAAAACCGTTATGCAATTAGATAAGACAACATTTTTAACCAACAAAACAATTGATGGATCTGAATCTCTTTTACATATGTGTTTTTTTTTCTTTCATTCTCGTATATTTCTATCTTTGCTTGCATATTGTGGTTTTTACTGAACGGTTTATCTGAACACGCACCCGTAAACGTATGCGCGCGCGCGTGTATGTGTGTACGTTTGTGTATGTGTGCCTTCAACAGGATGCCAAAGAGGTGATTTATTCAAGTTCTTTTCACTCTATACTTCATTACCCTCACACTAACGTTTCATACAGTACTAAAGTTAACTATTTATAAATTCGTTAGGTTTTGTTTTTTTGGTAACAAGTAAAGTGATTATTCACGAGGAAAAATTTTATTCTCTAGCAGCAACAAGAAAAATAAAATTAAATAATTTGGAGCAATTAGTAGTAGCTTTGATACATAATAGTAGCAGCATAAAATTTATAAGATTAAAACCGAACAGCGGAGCAGGTGTAATGTTTGAATCTACCGACTTTTTGCAATCACTATTTAGTAAAGAAAGTAAAGAAAAATATGTTTAAACTATCATGTGCGATAGTTTAGAAATTAAAACTGCACGAAAATTCACCCTGTTATGTGTGTAACAACAACCAGAAACTCCTATCACTAACCGACCGCAACGTACGTTGCTTTCGTCCGCAGATGGAAAAAACAGTTCAAAAAGTTGCTCGAAGAAACCGGCTACGTTACGCCGGGCAAACAGCTGTCCGAGGTGCGCGTGCTGTTTATGGGGCGCGAATGCTTCGAAGCACTGTCCGAGCACGACTGTCAGCAAATCTACGACAACCATCAGCGGGAGCTGGTCGAGACGGCGAAACACAACTTCCAGGAGCTGCTGATGGAGCATGCCGATCTGTTTTATCATTTTAAAAACATCGAACCGTCCGGTACGATCACGCAGAACGACATCAAGGAGATAACGGACGTGCTGCAGGAGGATCTGCGCTACAAGCTGCTCGACCGGCTCGACCAGGACCGGAAGGTGATGCTGTTTCAGCATCTCGGTTTCGTGCACTGCCCGATACGGGAACACTGTCCCGCGTTTCCCAACTGTATGGATGCGCTGATCGAGCGGATACTGATCTCCAACCAAAAGTAAGTGTTTCGTGTAAGCGAAAGCTGGGGAAATCTGTTTTACGGGACTAGTGTGTCCCGTGAGCTGAACTTTAGGAAGCTTGACCGAGTAAAATTTGACCGACTGATAAACGAAAATGACTGGAGCTTCGTAGTATCGTGTCCTAAGATCGACGTGGCCGTTACCAAATTTACGTCTGTCGTTTCGTCCTTCCTCTCCACATGTTGTCCTTTTCGTAGGTTACCACCTAAACCATTGTGGTCCGACGCTCACTTACGTGCGCTCAAGACGGATTTTAAACGAGCGCTTCGTGCTTACCGCTTGAATTGCTCCCTTTATCACTTACGCGTATTCAAATACGCAGCATCAGCACACCGCAGCTACAATAGGATCCGTCTACGCACTCACACCGCGCGCATCCAATCCCAACTCTATTCCAACCCTAAATCCTTTTGGCGTTTTGTAAATAGTCGTCGTGGCCACTCCGGTATTCCTCCTGTGATGATTATAGGCAATCGCTCCATATCCTCTCCCCTGGCAATTAGTAACTTGTTCGCGCATCACTTCGAAAGTATTTTTGTCGACCCAACCAGCTCATCCGCGTCCCTCGGCCCCGGACTCGCGGGCGTTCCTCGTGATGCCATTAACCTGAACTCCGTAATGATTGATGAGCCCATGGTACTCTCCGCACTCGCCCAGCTGAAGCGCTCCTTCTCTCCTGGTCCGGACGGCATTCCCTCTTCAGTGCTGATCGATTCCAGGATGGCGTTTGCTCCCATATTGACGCGCCTATTTAATAGGTCGCTTTGTATGGGAGTTTTTCCATCGCTTTGGAAAATGGCCTTTCTGATTCCGATCTTCAAGAAAGGATGCCGTTCTGTCCCTTCCAACTATCGAGGTATCTCAATCCTATGTGCTGTGTCTAAAGTCCTCGAGTCTATCATCCACTTATCAATCCTTCCTTTAGTACACCCGCTTATCCCTTCTTCCCAGCATGGCTTCATGCCTAGACGCTCCACCCTGTCGAACCTTATGTCTTTGATGCTCGACCTGTACCATATGAGTGCGGGTAAACAGGTAGATGTCATTTATACAGACTTCAAGGCGGCGTTCGACTGCTTGCCACATAGGCTACTCTTGGCCAAGCTCGAGCGTATGGGATTCGGTGGGCCCCTTCTCCTCTGGTTTTGTTCCTTCCTGAAGGATCGTGCATACAGGGCAAGGGTTGAGGGGGTACTGTCCGATCCGTTCGTTGGTAAGTCTGGGGTTCCTCAGGGCAGCGTCTTGAGTCCTTTATTGTTCTCCCTTTTCATCGCGGACTGCATCAGTTCTCTGCCACCAAACGGATGTCTGTTGTACGGCGACGATATTAAGTTCTACCTTCCTGTGTCCTCGTCTCGCGACTCCCTATCCCTCCAAAGCTACGCTGATGCATTTGCGGATTGGTGTATCTTCAACGGGCTCATCCTTTGTGTCGAAAAATGCTGTGTTATTTCGTTTGGCCGCTCTCCTGTCAAGCGACTACACAGCTACCAGCTCTCTGGCTCACCACTCCCGCGAGTAACTCAGGTCAGGGATCTTGGTGTGTGGCTCGACGACAAATTATCGTTTGAGCCGCACATCAATTCAGTCCTCGAGCGAGCTAGCAAGGTTTTGGGCCTCATCACCCGCATGGCGTCTGAGGTCCGTGATCCGCTGTGTTTGAGGGCGTTGTATTGCTGCTGGGTCCGTCCTATCTTGGACTACGCCAGCGTCGTTTGGTCTCCTGCAGGCGTCACCTCTATGGATAGGCTGGAGAGGGTACAGCGGAAGTTTACGCGATTCGCCATTAGACGCTTCCTAAACAATCCCAGTGCTGCTTCTCCTCCTTATCCAGTGCGGTGCCAATTGCTAGGCCTTGCCGGGCTTAAAGAACGCCATGGTCATGCGCGCAAATTATTTATCGCCAACATCCTCCTATCCAACATTGACTGTCCCTCTCTCCTAGCGGCAATTCCCCTATATATCCCATCCTATCGCCTGCGTATCCGCCCACCTCTCCACATCCCCTTGCAACGCACGCGGTTTTCCCAAAGTGATCCCTGGGTGCGAGCGCTATCGGACTTCAACTCCGCAAGTGATTTGTTTGACCACAATATATCCTTTGCTGTTTTTCGTTCCCGTGTTCTGTCTACCTCTTCCTAATGTGTCTCGTCTTTCTTGTGCATAACGACACAATTGAAATTTCTGTATTGACGATATCTTGAGCTTTCTGTATTGACTATAAATCATGTTTATTAACGCTATTGTATAACCCTTGAGGTAAACAATTATTGTAATAAACTATAAACTAAACTTAAAATACATTTTGTTCCAAACACGTTTTAGCCTCCCGAATCCGCGCTTTGCCCAGAAGGATGGTCAGCTGCAGCTGAACCTGATAGTGATCTGGCTCGACTACATTGCGAACGATTTCATCGACAAAATACACCAGAACTGCAACGACAACGGCGAGTACATTGTGGATGGGCAGGTGTACGGGCTGAACATCGAGACGATCAATCGCGATAACGATTCGTTCTCGTTCGAGCTGCAGTGCAAAGGGTTGATCTGCTGCTACTCGAACCGGCAAACATTCCAGTACGTGTACGAGGTGCTCGACCGGCTGCTGCAGGACAATCTCGACTTTAAGGACAGCGTCAACAATCTGCACATCGTGTTCATGAGCGACGACAAGAACAGCCAGAACACGCTGCACCAGCTGCAGGCCGACGGGCAGTCGCTGGCGGAAAAGCTCCACTGTGTGTTTATTGACGAGAACGAGTTTTACCTTTCGCAGCAGCAAACCAAGTTCATCAACACGACGGCTGGCACTGCACGAGCTGCCCGATCTGCGCATCATCATGTCGATCTTTTGCGGCGATCCGTTCTCGATCGAAAACATGCTCAGCTCGATGATGCTCGAACAGTCGTGCATTAGTGCCGGCGAGCGGAACATCATGTTCGAGATGTTTCTCGGCGATTCGAAGCGGCGGGTCGAGCTGATACTGTCCTCCTACCACGGCGCGAACGCATTCCGGGACGATCTGATACACGGCTTCATACTGCTGTACTCGAGCAAGCGCAAAGCGTCCCTGTCGACGCTGAGCGCCTTCTCGCTCAACATTCCAAACCTGCCGATGCAGATAGTGGCCGTGTCGGAGCAGGGCGGCGTGAATGCGTTCTTCAACAGCGAGCTGTCCCAGCTGCTCATCACCGAAGGTAACACGATTGCGGACAAGCTGCGGGCACACTTTGCGACCGGATCGGACGACGAGGGACAGTTTAAGTTTGCGTCGTTCGCACCATTCCTGAAGGAGGTGTGGGACAAGAAGCCGGAGATTGAGCACGCGTTCAACCTCGAGGAACCGCTGACGATCGATTCGGGCGAGGGCACGATGGAACATTCGATGCACCATCATCACCAGCAGCAGCAGCAGCAGCAGGTGCCGCAACCACCGCCACGGTACGAAAGCTACCTCATCAACGGATCGGCCACCACGTATCGCGGGTCCGGTGGCGGCCAGCAGCAGCAGCAACAACACCACTCGCACCATGCGCAATCCCACCAACCCCAAACGCTGTCCCATCAGCAGCAGCAGCACGCGCAACATCACCAAAAGATATCGCAGCAGCTGTTCGACAATCGGTCGATCAACTCGCTGGACGATCTCGACAGTCTGAAGCAGCAGCAGCAGCAGCACCAGCAACAGCATCAGCACAACATGTACTACTACGAGGACAGCAGCGATTTCGACAAGTGTGGCAGCAATCAGGGCTTCCAGATCTATCCGCCACCGACGACACCACCCGAACCGGCACCACCGGACCATCTGCTCATACCGGCGTCCATACTGCGCCAGCTGAAGGCGGACACGGTGTCGCAGTCACAGTCGAGCCTGGAAGAGATAAACTGTAAGTTGATCAGCGCTGCAAATGTATCAGCCGCTGTCAAAACCCCCACAAAAGTCGGTCTAGATCCGACGCCGTTCGACTATCGCCCGGTCCGCTATCGAATCTCATTCTAGTCGAACGGCGTCATATCTCAGTAGGCCGATTTTTATAGCGGATTTGACAGAGGACCGGACGGATTTTATAGCATCGACCGCTGCCGTCCGATACGTGTACTATGGCTGTCATACAGCGATGGGACGAGAGAGAATGGGCTTTAGTTTCAAATTTAACGTTAAATTTTCAACATTCAACATAACAAAGAAAATGAAGTTCATTTTAACATATTCAACCACACTTTCTACCTTCCCCTTTTCGCTCACGAAAACAGCTGACGTTAGCGGATCCAAGGACTCGATCAACACATACGATTCAGGTTGATATTTTCACTTATCAAATTCGATGTTGTGATTGCACGCCCCGTGTTGTTACGTTTGTTTGTACCGTTTGTACTAGTGTACTCTGTTGTAAAGTGTTTGTTTCTTGTGTTGTGTGCATGTTTCGAAAATCTTTGTTTTCTAACAAAAGGCTGTAGTCCAGTCATTTGAATTTTTAGTTGATTAGAAAATTTTATATTTGTTGTAGCAATTTTTGTTATAGTAATGTGAGACGGCGTCACCGTATTACTAGTAGCATATGTTATGTTTTATGTTTTATGTATTTTATTTACGAAGTTTTTTTTTTACTTTTTGTTAAATGGAATGGTTTAGTGTCTCTTTTATGTTCTCTCTCAAAGCGCTTTAATCATTCTTCTCGCTTTCCGTCCAATTTTGTTCGCTTCCCAGGCTGGATAGACGACGGGTTTCTCATCCAAAAGCAGGACAACAAGCAAAGTGAGGATCTGTGGAAAAACATGAACGCACACCATGCCTTCACCACCGGGCGCCGACCGAACCAGTCGTCGTTCGCCAAAAAGATACGCCCGAAAGGACCTAGTCAAACGCTGAAACAGCCCGGCAAACTGAACCTGAAAAGTTTCGCCATCGTTAATGAAGCGATCGCCCGGATGAACATTGGCGGTGGTGGGGCCGGCGCTGGTGGCGACAGTGGTCCCGCAACAGGCAACTCCGGCCTGGGCGTACCGATGACGGAGAAGGAAAAGAAGAAGGCGAAGAAGTTGCTGCAGCAGCAGCAAGCGCAACTCGAACATGCACCGTTGGCCGCCCCGGAGGACGACAGTGAGGAGTACGAGGATGAGGCCGGGTACGAGCAGATCAACGATGCGTTCAGCGATGCGGTGAACAATGTGGCGAGTCAATTATTTACCACCTTTTCGGGCGGTCCCGGTGGCAACCAGGTTGGAGGGCGGTGCGGTGCGGACAGTTCGGGCGGTTCCGAAATGGGTACGCACAAAACGAAACTGCGACAGAGAAGAGAAAAGGAGCAGAGTAAGTTAAACTGTTTAAGGGGAAACCGTTTTGTTATTATTAGTTCTACTTGATGCAAACTGTGTCCAGGTTCTAGAGATCCACTTTTGCTTTGAGATGTATGGAAGAAGCTTCAACATTTAACAACTTTTCATCGTTTCACTCACTTTGTAATCAATCTTGTGGGTGTAACTGCTCTGAATCTTGTACTAGCGAGGTTTTTTTTTTCATTTATTTATAGAGGCTTTGGGTCTCATAGACCTCATTCGCCTCTTTGTACTAGCGAGGTGGAAAGTGTTAATGGAACGAAGGGAGACGATAGTTGCTGTGCTTTTGGAACTAAAACGTGCATTTGAGACAATATCAAGACCGTTATTGTTGTCAGCGCCAAAGCGTTTTGGAATTGTGGGAAGAGGGAGCCCAATTGGTTCGAAAGTTATCTAAAAGACAGAACTCAGAGAACATCCTTGGAGTTCCGCAAGGAAGTGTTCTTGGACCGATTCTGTTTATAGTGTACATCAAAGACATGAAACAGGTTTTAAAGTCTTGTGAGATCTGTGATACTGTTATGTTTATCGCACACAAAGACATCAAACAAGCTGAGTCTCTGATGAATCTCGCTTTGAACGCTCTGGACTGGCTGGTTAAAGTACAAAGAGCTGGCACTGAACATCAAAAAGATCAATTACATCGTTATCCATCGTTATCAATACGGAACGAATCGAGAGAACGCACCAGGTTCAATACTTGGGGATTAATTTAGATGACAAGTTGAGGTTCCATGCTCACATTGACTGGGTCATCACTAAAGTGGCTAAGAAGTGTGGAGTGATAAGTGGACTGGCGAGCGATCTCGATTTTTGTTTGGGAAAGTTCACCTCTATAAATCACTCATATCACCATACTTTGATTTCTGCTCGTCCATTCTATTTCTTGGCAATAAAGGACAAATTATAAGGCTTCAACGGTTGTAAAATCGTATGATAAGGTTAATATTGGAGTGTGGTCGACGTACGCTCTCTGCTGTTATGCTAGATATTCTAGAATGGATGTCTGTAGAACATAGGATAGTGTATTAGACCAAGAGTTTTATATTTCGATTGTTTGAACGGTCTATTGCCTGGGTATCTGGGAGAGAGAATAGTGCGGGGATCTCTGACGTTCATAGATACTGCATACGCAGAGCAGATAGATGAACCCAGAGTTCCAAACTTACTTTTTAGTAGTGCTAGAAGCTTCTTGTATTTCAAGGTGATCCAACGGTACAACAGATTGCCCAGAGAAATCAAGAATGCAAGAAACTTACAAGAATTCAAGTGCGGTTTTCCCATGTAACTATATCATGGGTAACAGTTGCAGTTGTCAGCAGGTTCTGTATGGTGATGATAAGATATTTGTATATTTGATGAATTAGATTAAAAAAAGAAAGAGACAACACAAGTTTGAGAAACTCAAATTATCAGAGTAAAAATATCGTAAAGATAATTCCGCCCTTCTCAAACCTGTGTTGGGGTAAGTGGTGGGACTTATTATCATCATCACCACAACGCCACACTAGCCACAAAGATATCTGTATACCCAAAACAAGAAGCTTTATAAAAACTGGACACAGTGTAGCTTTGTGGCATGGGCGACAAGTCATTTGCAATTAGATACGGGCGCATACTAATGGAAAATTGTAGGCTAGACTAGACGACACCGTGAAAACTGTGTCAACATAACAAATGGAGGTTAAGGACACACAGCAACACTTAACGATCTAGGCAATCATGCTTAATTTACCAATAGCGCCAAAACTCGCTCACTTATCCCTCCTTACTCTCCTTAGTCTTCAACATCCAAGAAAACTCCGACTCGGAGAGTGACTCCAGTTCGCTCGAGCGCAAGCGCTCCAACGACGGCTACTCGAAGATCAACCGTAAAACACAACCTCACAAACGGCATCGCAAAAAGCGCACCGCCATCCCGGTACAGCCGCCCAAAATTCCGCTCGGTCCGTTCGGTTCGTCGGCCAGCGATATGATGGGCAGTGTGGGCGCTAGCGGCGGCGTTGGTCCGCTCGGCGGCATGCCGATCATGTACCAGAAGCTAAAGAACGAGCTGGGCAGCGGGCTGGAAAAGCAGGACAAACCTTCCCAGGAGCAGGACGAATCGAGCGTGGACATATCTTCACCGCGCGACAATTCTCCCATCGTGAGTATTGTTTATGGTTTTATCCGCACGAGCTTCGAGTGCTGATAATTTACGGTTTCTCTTCTGTACGCCTCACAACAGTTTGGCGTGTTACCGAAGGGTGGCGATCGCGAAAAGCTAATTACGAAGCAGAAAAATTGGTTCGGCAAGGAGATCGACACCAGCAGCAAGAGCAGCAAGGAGTCGAAGGAGGTGCGCGGCAGCAGCAAAAATGCGAGCAAAAGCTCGAAGCATAATGGGGCCGCAGCTGCTGCGGCAGCGGCCGCTGCCGCCGCCGCCGCCCTCCAACAGTCATCGCTCGCCAGCCTGAAGCAGTCGGATAAGGTGCCGCTCGTGCCACTGTTCGTGGAAAAGTGTGTCAAGTTTATCGAGCAGGAAGGGCTCGACTCGGAAGGCATCTACCGGGTGCCGGGTAACCGAACGCACGTCGACCTGTTAAATCAGAAGTTTGCTGAAGGTAAGCATTCGATCCCACCCGTTCGGTCGGTAACAGTAATGTTTATTTGGATGTTACTTCCCAGAATCGGATGTAGATATAGAGAAGCTCGACATACCGGTGAATGCGGTCGCGACCGCCCTAAAGGACTTTTTTGTGAAGCGTCTCAAGGACAGAAAAATGCGGCTACTGCTATGCATATGATGATCGTTACTCCACTTGTTGAACCGAAGAGATTAAGTTTCCATGAGAACGAATTGTTTTCCAGTTTGATGTTTTGCAATGTTTTTCGCTGTGCTAAGGTAAGGTTGCTGACGTATTCAATTGATGGTATATCTTTAATGGATGTTTCTTTAATGGATAAGCCGATAGTAGATCGATAAGACAAAGGATTGATGATTACTTCTGTGTTGGAAAAGAGTTCACCGTTAATGACCACGTTGCAATCTTGGAATTGTACGATGTATGACCCGTTGATGAACTGGTTTAAGCGATTGCAGTCTGATGATATTTTTGCGGTTGCATCATTGATGAAGATGCTCGTATCACCTATACGTTTGATGATACCGTTTGCATAAACTTTCTCATAAGGACACTCGGAATCATTTCCCTGAACAAGATCAGTTATACATTCCGTTGGCTGCTGTAGGAATGTGGTCTCGCACGAATAGAAATCTGCTTTTTGTTCGCATGGCTGTTTAGTTTCTAACACATGTGTTTCGTTTCTTAGGACATGGTTTTCCTTTAGTAATATCCTTTTTCCATTAGTTATAACTGAATCGATGTACTCGTACTCGTATACTTGCGTAGAGTATCTGGGAAACTTGAGGATGTAAATTACATGTGTTTTGTTAATTGCCATCTGTGCTGAAGCATGAAGGAGTAGTTCTTCTGCTGTTGTATAATGCATGCCATTGTATGCTAGGAATGCATCTATTTTACCAAAATCTTCCATAGAAAGTAATTTACTGTTTGGTATACCGTGCTTCGCTGTTAACATAGCTTCTTCTATGACTTTCTTTTACAACAAACACATACTCATAACATACGCACTCACACACGCAGACCGTTATTATTGTACCAATGATATATTTACTGTGAAAACGATAAAACCGAGGCTGAACAAAACAAAACACAACATTATACTACCTGAAAGGAGATCTGTTTTTATGTTAGAACGAAGAAACTCATAGCAAACGTATACACAAATACCAAGATAAACTAACAACAAACAAGTATCAGTAGGAAAGTAACGAAAAAAGAACAGAACGAACTGGTTTTTAAAAGTATTATTTATCCGCACGGGATATAGTGTTTTCTATTCTGTGTTTGCCACCCCCCCGTTTCCAAACATCCTAAATATTAATCTCTGTGAATGATAAACGCAACGTAAAACAGAAATTTAGAATATTGTGCTAAAAACGTATCGTGACCGAGCGAAACTGTGTGTGTGTGTGTTGTGTGTATTAAGCACAGCAAAACTTAGTTAGGCTTAGAAATAAAACTTGCACCACCACCAACACCACCACACACAACTGCTACCTAGAAAAAGTGTGTGTGTGTGCACACGCAAAAACAAAACAAAACAATTTCCCTCTTCATGAAAGCTTTAGACGGAGTTAAACGATAAAAAAAAAAAAAAAATTTATTACCCCCCCCTTGTTCGGTTTTGTCCGTTGTGCGTGTTTGAGTAAGTTTTGTTTTTAGAAATTTTTATAAAAATTGCTGGTTGGTGTATTAACGAAGTATTTGCTTTACAAAAAAAAACAATATACACACACGCAATCGATGGGTCAATTTGTGTAGTAATAAAATATAAATATCGACACACACACACACACACACACACACACAAAAATTGCTTAATGTGAACACACACAAAAACACATCCGCCGGTGCGCTTCTTTAGTACTAGTGTGTGGTACTAGCGAGATGTTTTGTTTCCGTTTCCGATCTTAGGGGCGAAAGTGAAAAGAGCAAACGAAGAAAAAACATTCATAACATTCCTCCTTTTTGCTAGCTAGTGTGCGTGTGTGTGTGTTTGTGTGAAAAAAGGAAAGAGAAACATAGAATAGCGGAAGGAGAAAAACAAAACATTGGCTTAAAGTAAACAAACACACGAACAAAATAGAAAAGCACAAGACACACACACACATATGTATAAGAACGATAACGTATTTTTATATGTATTAGCACTGTTGTAAAACTGTGGTGGCCTAGAGATAAAGGTGTTAGAAAGGATATTGTAACACACTTTAAACAACAACAAAAAAAAACGGAAAACAACAAAAAACGCTTGAATGATTTCATTATCGCTCCCGTTCGCTACTATAATCTGGAAGAGATGCAAGAAGAAATCGTCACACACACACACACACACACACGCACTGGCCCATGCAATGTATTATAAGAAAAGATAAACGTTTGGAAGCTAAAATGTTGCTTTCACCACAAGGCGGGGAACACATGAACAAACCTTAGGCTTAGGAAAAGATGGCTACAACCCCCCAATACGAAACGCAAAACGAACCGTGTTCACACAGCCACACACACACACACACACCCACACAAAAACACAAATCGCAAAGCGATTGTCAAATGTCCCCGATTTACAGCGCAATAGCAATCCTAGCTCTCCCACACGGGCGTAGAAGAACCCATTTCAGTCGCTCCTTTTGTTACTTACACACACACCGGAGAATGTTAAACATTCTAGAGTAATGGAAGGCTTACCCTTTTTAAATTAAACACAGTTTGCTCTACAAGTTCAGTATTTTCTACCTTTATAAATAATCACTTCCGCGCTTCAGTCAAGGGGTGTTTACACGTATGCTAGAGAAGCAAAAGAAGCGAAGAAAAATGCAACAACAACAGGAAAAAAAAGCAACCATAAGTGTATTTACTTTTGTCCAAGTTTAGGAAAGTGAAACCGGAACGATTAATACACACAAAAACAAAACAAAACAAACCGTGTAAGATGTAAAACCGACAACAACACGAAGGAAAGACGCGATTTACACACTATAGAAACTATCTATGTTTATAGGTTTAGGAGGCTAGAATTGCCTGCAAATGAAATTTAAACGAAAAAAAAACAACAAACGCGCGCTCGAATAATCGCTCTCGCTGATTCCCGCCCCACGCATACATCGTCGTTCCGTGTGTGTGTGTGTTAGAGTAATGTGTAATTGAAATTCCTCTCGTTGTAGGATTATGTTCCTCCAAACCATTTTTCGCTGAATTTATATAAACGGCTTCATGTGTGTGTGTGTGTGTGTGTGTGTGCGTGTCGTATGTGAGCAGACGACGAGCAAGAGTTGCAAAAGCATAGCTTATTCTTAACCAATTTCACGAAGCGTAACGTAAAACACAAACACAAACAAAACGTCGCATATAAAGAAAGCAACACACCTGCACGCACACACGAACGAGAAGAGTAGTAGCGTGTGCGTGTGTGTGAGGGAAGGCGAACGAAAAAAAACACACACACACTCACAGAAACCAGAATAATGTAACCGTTCTATTTGCAATTGAAAACCGACCTGTAAACAATTATGTGGTGATATAAACGTAATTATAAATGGATATATTAGGTATACAACAAAGGGGGAAAGGACTATATGTTTTGGGTTTTAAAACGAAGAAGCAAGCACCACACATTAGATGGTGCCGGGGTGTGCGCGCGCGCGCACGTGTGTGTGTTTTGTGGTTCGGTTAGCTCCCGTAGGCGAACGATAATACTCGTGGCAAGGGTAATGAACGGATGTAAGAGATAAGGAAGTGCAGTAAAAGCAAGAATAAGTAAGCGAAAAATGATGTTTAGGGTTTTTTTTCTAAAACAAAAGAAGAACACACAAAAAGAGAGAAGAAATAGCAAGGAATAGGAAACAACTACACTGGCAAAATGGATATGGGCAAGGGCGCGTAACGCAGCACCACCACCACTACTACTAACTAGTGCTGCTACTACTAATACTACTACTGCTACCGAAGCAAACTATTCATCTCTTGTTCCTGGCTCCCCACAACTACTACCACTCGCGCCCACCTTAGCTCCGTTCATCCTAAACTCTAAAAAAAAGGATGGCTAACTATGAATGCATTTATAATGTTAACAAAACACAACACAAAACATAGCATTTTCCTCTTCCTTTTCTGTTAAATGGCGCCAGAAAACTATTTTAATGTGTTGTTTGTTTTTGAAAAAGGAAATCGTTTAATCCTGGATTTTTGGTTCTATTATTAGGATATTAAAATGAATAATTTCACACACACACACACACACACACACACACACACACAACAGTACACCAACTATTAGGCTACTTTTCTTTTATTTCAAATCAATCTGTTTTGACCTTCTTCTTCCCACCTTTTTCCCCGTGAAGTAAACATGAAAGTATATAAAACAGAAGAAAGGGTGTGTGTGTGTGTGTGGGAATGTCGTTGTATGAATACTTCTACACAACAAGCTAAATCGCAACAAATGAGGGATAACAGCTTAACAACAAACAAACAAACAAACAAAACAAGTTTTATCAAATGAAAAACAAAATGGAAGAAGTAGAAAGAAAAAAGTAAACGTTTGTGCCATGCTTAAAAACAATTGTGAATGAAATGAAAGGCGTAGAAAAGGAAGAAAACCATTGCGCCAGTGTTCCCCGCCACTCAAGCCTCCTCTCCCTCCCCTCCATAAGCGATAAAAAGAAAAGGATAAAACACACACATACACCTCCCGCAGCTATTAAAAACATAGTGTAAAACGCGCCATTTGTTGCGAACGTGATCGACTGTTTAGATAAGTTAAATGTAACACACACACACGCAGGACACACATACATAAATGCGCAACAGAAAGAGAGAGAGAGAGAGAAATGGTTCGCAACAACAACAAAAAAAAGGTAGTAAATGTTTATTATTTTAACGCTTTAAAGGATGAGCAAGAAATGAAAACAAGAAAACAACACACACACACAAACACAGGTGAAAGCAATCACCACACACGACAACAACCCGGCAGCAGAAATGCAGAAAATGATAAGCAAACAAAAATACTCAAAACAAAACAAAAAGGAAATGATAATTTGACTTGTGCAGTCTTTGTGTCCAAAATGTGTCGAAAACTGAAGATGTAATAAAAATAACAAACAAACAAAACGCAACACGCAAATGTAAAATAACTATTACCACCTCATTTCATCGTATTTTAATGCTGTTTAAGGTGGAAACTTCGGGGACCATCTTCTTTAAGTCACTCCAGATCTTGGCATACGCTGATGACATAGACATCATTGGTTTGAGGCTCTCCTATGTAGCAGAAGCTTACCAAAGGATCGAGCATGCGGCACTGAACCTCGGGTTGGAGATCAACGAGGCAAAATCCAAAATGATGGTGGCACCACCAGCGGCCCTGTTAAAAAACACTGATTTACGCAGGGGTGATGTACAGATAGGTGATCGCACCTTTGAAGTCGTCCAAAACTTCACCTATTTGGGGTCCAAAGTCAGCACGGACAACAACATAGACGTTGAGTTGCGCGCAAGGGTGCTGGCTGCCAACCGGTCATACTATAGCCTGAGGAAACTTCTCCACTCAAAATACCTGTCGCGACGGACGAAGCTGGGATTGTACAAAACCTTTATAGTCCTAGTACTCACATACGCCTCTGAGACATGGACTCTGTCCAAAACTGACGAAACCCTCTTAGCCGCGTTCGAGAGGAAGATGCTCAGAAGGAGTTTTGGCTGTCGGATGTGTTGAAGGACATTAGAGGAGCCTTTACAACGACGAAGCTCTACGAGCTGTACGGTGATCTCACTATCCTGCAGCGAATTAGGCTCGCCAGGAGAGTGGCACCGGACGACCCAGTCCGTAAAGTCCTTTTAGGCCGTCCACATGGACAGAGGAGGCGTGGTAGGCCCAAGCTGAGATGGAGTGATGACGTTGATGCGTCCGCCAGAACGGCCGGGATAATGGATTGGCAGACGACGGCGCTAGACCGTGAGCGGTATCGAGGATTGTTGTAGCAGGCCAAGACCGAGAAGCGGTTGTAGCGCCTGACAAGTAAGTAAGTATTCTTTTCAACCAACTTACAGACGCTTAAGATGCTGCAAGCTGAGATGGAGTGATGACGTTGATGCGTCCGCCAGAACGGCCGGGATAATGGATTGGCAGACGACGGCGCTAGACCGTGAGCGGTATCGAGGATTGTTGTAGCAGGCCAAGACCGAGAAGCGGTTGTAGCGCCTGATAAGTAAAGTAAGTTGTTTGTGTTAAGTTTTGGATTGAAGTTTTATTTCGTTTTTAGAAGTTTGCACAAAAGGGCTACAAAAGATTTCCGTGCGACCGGTAGCGACGAACCCGAAATTTTAACTTTATTTTGCGATTTCTTTTTTTTTTGTCGCCCTTGCTACTCTTGACAAAAAGAAACTTAAAAAATGGACGCCCGCTGTGTAATGCACACACACATGTGTGTAGGGTTTTTTGTTACAAATTTATTGAATGATATAATACAGAGTTTTACACATAACGTACGTGTGAAGAATTACATCGTTTGTACAACTACACATATATGTATATTTTTTACCGAGATTGCGTGTTTTTTTTTTCTTGTGTATTCTGTTTAATATGCATACATATGTATATATATAAATCTCTATAGTTGCATATCCACCGAGACACACCGGGGGATAGTTGCTGCCTCTCTTCTTCTCCTTTCCCACGACATAAATACATAATTGGGAAACACGGTACCCGGTGGTTGGCCTGTTTTCTTTGTTACTTTATTAAGCGGCCCATTCTTATACACAACTATAAGTACAATTGTTCAACTTTTCCTGCTTTTTTCCCCCCAATAAAGTAACGATGCGTGCCGTATTTGCCGAAAGCTAAAATATTAATGAGAGAAACGAAGGCAAAGAGAACTGCGCGGCGTTGGGGAAAGGTGTGACCTCCGTTGTTCTTTTTTTTTTTGTTAATCAAACTCCTTGATCGTTCTTTCTATAGTAAACAAAAACTAATTTTAGACTAAGAGTAATAGATTTGTTTCGCAATTGCTGCTGCAATCAACTACGCAAAAGCATAACCTAAAAGAAGATCATTCAATTCATGCAGACTTGCATACTTTAAGGCGCGTTCACACGAGCGTATCCTTCGTGTTGATGTAGTAGTGTTCCGTGTGTCGAGGCAGAAAAAAAGGCAAACGAAATGATGATCACACACACACGTTTCATGTTTGTTTTGTTTTTTGTTCTTTTATCTGCTACCCCGTTTTGTTGAGTTCATTTTTTTCCCTAATACACCGTTAATTCTTTGAGAAATATAAAAATAGTATCGTAAAACATGCGGGGAATTCAGAAACATAATCACTATTAAGAAACGTTGGAAAAAGACGGAAAGTGAGACTCGGTTAAGAGAAGGGGGACTTGTTGGCATGTAAAAATCGTGCCTATTAATGATCCCTTCTTCTCTCTTTCGCTCGGTTTGGGATGTATACGCGGGGAAATGGACATTCTAATGCCTAAATTCGTTCTGTGCTTAAGAAGTACAGCGTATTGGAGCGTAATGTATGTTGCGTCGCTTACGCAATTAGTGGATGCCTATCTCTCGCTCGCTCTCTCTCTCTCTCTCTATTGGTATGATAGTTGATTTTGAATTTTCACTTGCGTTACGAACGGGCCACGCATGTTACGGATCGAACCACCGGAGGACGTGGTCGTGCCCGGATGATGATGCCATTCGCCGTTCGTGTCCTCATGCGCCGCCGTTCCTGCTGTGTCCGGTTTCGGTCCACCGCCACCCGAGGGTTCCTTCCTGTGATGTACCGTGGCAGCTGGTGGCCCGGTGGAAGAGATCGTTTCGTAACCGCCACCGTCATGGTAGCTCGAGACGGGTCGCGCACCTTTATATTTGCCCTGCTGCTGGTTTGATAAGGTGGACGAGCCGTGCAGGTGTTTTTGCTGCTGCTGCTGCTGCTGGGAGAGTCCCACCATGTCCATCATGGGCGGTGTGTTACGGGCAGAACGCTGCGAATGGTAGAGATGATGGCGACGGCTGCACGGAAAGATAGGGGACACAAATGTGTGTAAGGGAAGTGTTTTTTTTCAGAGTTTTTGAGATCAGAATAGTTTGGTTATGTGCTAAAAACGAACCAAACAGAGTTACGCTTGGATTGAACATTAATTTACATTAAGTTTTGAACTTAATTTTACTTTTTCAGTATACGTTTGCCTCGATTCGTGTATAAAGTCGTACGAGGCGAGATAGAAATTTGTTTTCCCCTAAGAAAACATATAGAAATGAATGCCGATCGTTAATATCATTCGAACGAAGCCGGGTAGTTACCTGCATTTGAGCTTATTTTTGACTGCAACATCCAAGCGTAGCTCTTACTATTATAAACTAGATTCTTAGAATGCAAATAAGTAATGTACACACCATCAAAACAGCATCTAAGTCGTTAGTAAAATGCATCAAAATTCACTACAATACAACTAGATATAGATATATACACAACTAAGTCAAATATACCACAAAAAAGCGAAACAAAATAAAAGAAAATCGTGCGCTGCCAAAGCTAATGTTCATCTATGCATCTCACTAGGGGACGACAACGCCTCCTGCGTACACATGCTGCGTATGGGGAGTGTGTGTGTGTGTGTGTCTTCAAACAAAATGCGGTGTGGAAGTGGTGGAACAAGAAAAGCTCACACACGCTTCTGCTCGAGAACGATTACCTGGTGCGAATAGAAAGCCCCCCCAAAGCGTCAATGCTTACTTAACCGACGGTGACGTTATGCGTTGCCACTGATAGCTGCTGTTGGCGCTGTTCGACGCCTTACTGCCAACAGCAGCAGCCGTACGCTCACAGTTGGGAACATTTTCCTTCGCGTCCGCATCGACGACGTCACGCTCATCGCCGGCAGTCGTCCCCCCAGCAGCACCGCCGTTGTCACGTTGTTTGCGATTGTGCTCGACGCGGCGCAACAGCACCAGCTGCTCCTGTTCGCGTTCGTGCAGCTGGTGCAGCTGTTGCAACCATTGCCACTGTTGCAGCTGCCAGAGTTGCTGCAGCTGCAGCAGTTGATGATCGCGCTCGAGCAGTTCGGGCGGAAAGACGGCACCACCGTCATCGCACCGAGCCAACGACGACGGACTGACCGTGGGTGTTAGTGTGTGGCTGTGCCGCGACGAACTGCTCGAGACGCTGTCGTACATTGAACGGGTGGATGTGTTGGACGATGACGATGGGTGGATCTGTTGGTAGGTAGCGATACTTTCGTTACCACCATCATCGTGCACCAGCTCGTACAAGTGTTGTTGCTGCTGGTGAAGCAAACGACGGCGACGGCGGCGACTAACGACACCCATCGATGGGATTGCGCGTTTCTCTTCTAGCGCCAGGTTGCCACCACTACTGTGAAATGAGGTTTCGTTAGCATAAAAATGAGGAATAGCCATTTAGCGCATGATACAGCTGTTAGAGAGCTTGGTGGGGAAGCACGTGTACAACTCGACAAAAATAAAAATAAAATCACCAATTTATGCTCTGTGGGACACAACACTGAACGAAACAAAGCTAGCACGGTTGTACAAATTAATCTAATACATACAACAGGATAACAAAACCCCCACATATATATATATCATACAAGTGCGTTATTCGTTTACCCGGTTTTTGTTTAGTGCTATACAGTGTTCGTGACAAACGATTAAAAGTTGAGTGAAGCCAGAATTTTGTTAATGTGAAAACTGGTTTTTGTGAAGTAAGGACATTAAAGTTGATAACCACACCATATACAATCCCGCGCGCCAGAACACAATGAACGAAAGCGTGAAATTAGGGTGAGATTGACAAAGGTGAGAGAGAGAGAGAGCGTTATTATTTATGTGAAAATCCCAATCGGGTTTTTCCTTCCCTTTTAGGATTGGAGTCGTGTAATAACACCGTTCGGCTTCATTTTGTTAAAGCGTGTACAACACCCATCATGAAAAATGTGGTCAAATGTTACCTGATCTGTTGCTGTAGCTCCTCGTAATTGACGTAGTGTGAGTAACGATGATTAAACACATCCGTATGGTGTATCGATGTACTGGTCGGCGGTCCAACACCCACCCCCGTACCAACGACCGGGGGCGGTGGCGGTGGTGGTTGATAGTGGGGGGGTTGCGTATGGCCATACACGACACCGGATGAAGCCGACCGTTCGACCGAGCTGGGATCGTACAAAATGTACCGCGATGCCGCATTATTACTGCTGCCGCCACGCTGTTTCGCCATCGTATTGCTGCCGCCATTTTTCAGCGTGCCCGCCGAACCATTGCTGGTGTCGAGCAGTCCGCCAGCGGCTGCAGCTGAGCTGTGCTGTTGGGTGGTGGGCACGGCCGACGGACCGGTATAGTCGATCGCTGGCTCACCGGCCGATCCGGTCGAGGTGATTGTGCCCGTCGGCACAATCACATCCTTGCGATGCTTGCCGAACCGGAACATGTGGCCGATGCCGCGCAGCAGACCGCCACTCTTCTTTGCCCGCAGTTTTGCGCCCTTGCCATCGTTGAGCGACGACTGGAAAGGGCTGTTGCGCGACACAAAACCACCGTCCGGGAACTCGCCGGAAGCAGTCATGGAAGCGGGCGGACCGTCCTCGAGTAGCCAGTGTTTTTTCGCTTCTAAAAACAAACATTAAAACAAGATTAGTCACACGGAAATGTCACGAGTATTTGGGGGTCCTAAATGAGCAGTTTTTTAACTATCATCGTATAGGGTAGATGTACCAATTATGGACATAATATGTTCACAATACGGCGATTTTACAGATTTTAACCTTAATCTTTGTTTAAATTTCATAATGTTATATGTTTTCTGAAAGCTTGAAGTCTTGGGAAGAGAACACACAAGAGGACATTAGTGTTTGTTGGACATAATCCCCAAAAATTGAAATTAACAATTGCTTGTTCATGTACCTATATTATGGCTATACTGTTCCTGGCATTTCGCCATAAGTGTTCCTATTATTGATATAAACTGTTTTTCATGAAATTTCATCGAACAAACGCCATTTCTGGCCCGTTTTTGTGTGTCATGATTTATGAAAGGACCTCTTTGTATAGTTTAGCGATTGTTTGTTTTTCAATAATTTACTATTGACAGATTAAAAGTAACGAACAATGAGATTAGTTTTTATTTGTGTTTTTGCGAGCAATCTTTTTAAGGGGCGGTCCCGGTCGAAGAACCGTCAGCGGCGCCAATCTTCATACGGCAGGACCGATGATCAAATCTCACCGGATCGCCGCCCCGTACGCGGGACTGATTAACCAGCTACGGGCAAAAAGCAAGTCAAAGAAAGCCAAAAATGTGCAAATCTAAAACCTCGTGAGGCGGATCAAGCGGTGGGCGGAGTAGGCGGCCACCTAGGGCCCCGCCGTTTTAGTGGGGCAGTATTGACAGAAAAACAGTAGAACAGTATTGACAGTTAAAAATCACTCGTTTCGAGGCTCTCACTTACGCGTTTCTGCCGGTTGCTCGACCACAGCCCGCAGTATCTCCTCCCGACCGCGGCCACGCGGTGTACGAAGCGCGTTCGGGCCGCGCGGCTCATCCGCCATCTGTATTTCCTGCACCATCGTCTGCAGCGACTCCAGGCTGGACGATTTCTTCATCCCGAGCGACGGTCCCAGATCGCCCAACTGGTCCTGCGCTTCGGCACGCAGCAGATGTGCCGCCAGTGCGGCGGTTGTGCTCGGTTTACCACCATTTTCCGCCTGCTGCTGCTTCAAACTGTTCATCCGTGCCATCTGGTGCAGATCGATCGATTCGAGCGAACCGCCGGATGTGGGCACGGTGGCACCCGCCGCCATCAGCAGCTTACTGTCGCGGTCACGTTTTTCGCGCAGCTTTTTGTTCCGCTGGTAGGTGCCGGTTTCTCGCGCGTCCATTGCGGCGTGATGCTTTTCCGACATCGAGCGCCGCCCGATGGCATCCCGGCTGAACGCGTCCGACGGTGGTGGATTGGTTTCGAGCGATAGTTGGGAAGCGTACGTTGCGTCGGCACCGTTGGGCGTGGAGGTGCTACCATTGCCCAGCATACCACCGGCGACCGGCATACCACTACTAGCGCCTCCACCATTCCCTTCCAGTGAGCGAGTGATGTGGAACGTGCTGTTTAGTAAGCAAAGGAGTAAAATTTGAAGTTCAATGTTGCAAAATTGGATCGATTTTCCCTTAAAACTATCTATTAAAATACGTACGGTGAGGTGGGTTCGGGATCTTCCTCGATCAGCACAACGTTGCTACCGTTCAGGCTGGTAGCGGACGAGGTCGTGCTCCAGTGATCCTTGGTCGCCATATAATAGCTCTCGTTGCGCAAACCGTGCTGGGCCGGTGACGGCTGCACCAGGGAAGTGGTGGACGGTGCAAACGAACGTTGCCCCGATGGTCTTTGGTTGTTGGGCGCATGATGATGCTGCTGCTGGCTGTTCATCGTACTAGTGCTGCTGTGCGTGCTACTGTTACGGATGTAATGGCCACCGGTTAAAGTATCACTGCTTCCACCACCGCCACCACCAGTTGTAAGTCCCAGTGGCAGTGAGCTGGTGTGTTGTAGCGAACCAGTGCTGCCACTGTTCACTACTACTGCTGCCGCCGAACCACCCGTTAGCCGATCGAGTACGGGATTGCTGTATCGTTTGCTTTGCTGCTGTTGTTGCGCCACCCCTGGGTGGGTTTGCTGTAGCGTTGAGTTTTGTTGTGACTGCTTGTCCGCACTAAGATAGATCACTGTTGTGCCAGAGTTCGGGCCGGTGCCGCCCATCTGCAGATCCTCACCGCCACCGTTCGTCGAAGCTGCCGCTGAACGTTGTTCCATCGTTTCGAGCAGCTCGCCGGTACTTACTGGACGGGCAATGCGTCGCGCTATCTTGAGAATTATTTTCCCCGGATAGCTACCACCTGCGGGATGCGCGAGAAAATTTGCGATTGTATGTTTTTATTTATTTATTTAATTAATTTATTTATTAAATTAATATTGTCCGCCTCTATGGGTTTAACAATGTTATCCTATTTATATTCTAAGGCGGAGGGTTAGGAGAAGGAAATAGGTGTAGGAAAGTGGTTGGGGTTCACGAAGAGTCAGAAAGTCGGGACCTAAAGGATGACACTGGGAGATTGTAGTGAAAAAGATGGTGTATGCGGTTAAATTCCGAACATGCTCTTAGCCATGGATCATTCTGACTAATAACCGAACGACGGGGAGGGATATAAATGGGAGGTCTATCACGAAGTCTCCGAGATGGAGTATAAA
>KZ063083.1:0-26997 GCA_002091835.1 Anopheles maculatus
CTTCGTTAAGTTCTGATACGTAGTAAACAGGGATACCATAAAGAAGGATTGTTAGTAAAGGGGGGGGGGTTGTTAAATTAGATACAAACAATATATGGACCAATTCATGGTTCAGCAATTCAGTGACAGAAAGTTGGTAGAAAAGTATACAATTTCAATTTAACCCGAGTCACGTTAGACATTCGAGTGCGCAGACTGCAGTGAATAACCAATGCCTGGCTCTCCAATTTTAGCTGCCCATTCCTTCATCGTACGGCGGGCGATACCGAGCGGCGGTACCATCTGCGCTACTACAAAACGTGCATGTGTGTGCACGATACTGATACGCGCGGTTACTGCGTTAAGAATGGGCACCATTGTGCATTTGCACACGGCATCCATGACCAGCGGCCACCAGTGTACGATATTAAGGAGCTGGAAGCGCTCCAAAACGTGGAGGATCCGGGCGAAGGGCTGAACGGACCGAACGTACTCGACAAGGAGCGCAATCTGATGAACGAGGACCCAAAATGGCAGGATACGAACTATGTGCTAGCGCACTACAAGACGGAACCGTGCAAACGTCCGCCGCGACTCTGCCGCCAGGGTTACGCCTGTCCGCAGTTCCACAACAGCAAGGACAAACGGCGCAGCCCGAGAAAGTTCAAGTATCGGTAGGTGCTTTAAAGCATGGTTTGGTGGATGTCGTTGTATTGAATGTGCTTGATTTGTGCCGTTGCAGATCCACTCCGTGCCCGAATGTGAAGCATGGTGAGGAATGGGGTGAACCGGCAAACTGTGAGGCCGGTGATAACTGTCAGTACTGTCATACGCGCACGGAGCAGCAATTTCATCCGGAAATCTACAAATCGACCAAGTGTAACGATGTGCAACAGGCAGGCTACTGTCCCCGTTCGGTGTTCTGTGCGTTCGCGCACGTGGAGCGTAAGTGGCACCCGTACTCCGCAAACTGTTTGCGCTTGAACAACAAAACGCTTAACAAAACATGATCTTCCATATTACAGCGTACATTGTAATGGAGGAAGATTCGCAAGCAATTGCGCTATCGGACATGCGCTCGTCCGTACTGTCGTCGGCCGATGGTGGTGGTGGCCCTGTCGGTGGTAATGGTGCTGGTGCCGGCAATGGCGGCAACGTACCCGGTGGTGGTGGAGTCATGGCGCCCGGCGTTCTCGGTGGAAATGGGGGCGGTGTACCCGGTGGTCCACTCGTGTCGGCTGTGGTCGGATCGGGCAGTAAAAAGGATGCCCACGATTTAACGGTAGGAGTGTGGTGCCGCTTCCTCTCAAGCATCTCCAACAGTGTGTCTTATTCGAGCAGAATTTTTCCTACTTCCAGCTACTGCCGAATGGCAGTGCCGAGAGCAGTGAATCGGCCAGCACTAGCAGCCTCGGCTCCAACAACAGCTCGCACAACAAAGCGCCCGGATCGCATCTACAGCAACAGAAGCACAACGCGGCCCTGATCGGTAACGGGCACAACGCAGCCAATCCGCTCAGTGGGTTGAGTTTGCTGAGCAATGGTGGACCGACCGGCGTCAACAGTGGCAGTGCCAACACTGGCTCAATACTTTCGAGCCTTGACTTTAGTCAGGATTTACCGAAACAGGTATATTATAGCTTGTGCATACGATTTTAATGTAAATGTAACTGCAGTACGGTTTCGTTCAGCCAAGGAAGAAAAATGTACATGTCTTGGATTAAACAAAATTATTTATTTTAATTTTTATTTCATTTCCAATATGACGGCTGGACTGTATTTTCACCACCGCGAGTGGTGATTTAATATAATTCATAGTTACAAGACATTTCCTCTTTGTAATTAGCCTTATCCCGGGCGTGCTCTGCTAAAAAAACAAAACTAGGTAACTTTTTATTCAAATCGCAAAAGAGTTGTTAAACGATTGGAATCGCAAAAGAGTTGTTAAATGGTTCGAATCGAAAAAGAGTTTTTAAAAATCTTTGCCTATTTAAATCGTAAAAAAGTTGTTAAACGATTCGAATCGCAAAAAAATTGTTAATCGTTTGAAATCGCAAAAGAGTTGTTAAACGATTCGAATCGCTACGGTGAAGGAATGAGAATGAATTAACTTCTTGAAAAGAGTGGTTATTCTCATCTCTAGATTGGACACTGTTTAGTTGAGCGCCTGAAATTCAGTTGGACGGCTTATGTTTACTTTCGGGTTACTAGTGTTGGGTAAATCTGATTCAGATTCATGAATCTGAATGAATCTTGGAACTGAATGAATGACTCTGAATCTCTATTATAAAGATTCATGAATCCCCAAAGATTCATAAATCCCCAAAGATTCATGAATCCCTAAAGATTCATGAATCCTCAAAGATTCATGATCTACGAATGGATAGAACGAGTAACGGCCGCTCGGGTTCCCAAGCGCCTGCCCCCCCCCCCTGAAGATTCATATGAATGACTCTTTTGAAAAGATTCATTAAGCACAACACTACGGTTGACTGTTGCTTAGATGGAGCTGTCGGTTGTTTAGTTTGGCTCGAAATCGGTATATAGTTCTTTCTTAACTGTATGCAGTATTTAGTTGTAAAGTAATACGTATGCTTAAAGGTAAACAATGTTTCTCTTTCTTCTCGCAGATGGTGGCCATGGACCATGAGCTCTCAATACATCCGCTTGAACGTGAACATCAGAAGCGCGTTGCGTGTTTGACTTTCAACATGTTCGGCGTAGAGTCGCCGCTTGATGGTGGAATGTGTAAGTAGCTGTGCCGAACTGTACATACTAGAGTTGTGCACAATGAGTAAGAGTGAGTGAGTGAGTTTAATCTTGCAAAGTAGTTTATAGTTTCAACTCAGCATAAAGATTTTTTATGACTCTCAATCTTTGCGCTGACTAGTGACTCCTTTTGGCTTCAAACCCACTCCTTTTGGCTTCAAACTCACTCCTTTTGGCTTCAAAATCACTCCTGTTGGCTTCAAACTCACTCTCACTCGCTGCGCCGACTAGTGGCTTACTCCTTTTGGCATCAAACTTACTCTCACTCGATGCGGCAACTATTGACCAAGACTTCCTCACACTTATTGAGTGAGTTTGAAGCCAAAATTAGTTGGTCACTAGTTAGAAGCGAATGAGAGTGAGTTTGAAGCCAAAAGGAGTGAGTTTGAACTCAAAGGAGTGAGTTTGAAGCCAAAAGGAGTTACTAGTCGGCGCAGAGAGTGTGAGTGAGTTGAAACGTAGAAAGTAATTTAAGAATATGTTTAGAGTAATTTTTTTTCATGAATCTTTAAAGAGTGAGTCAAAGATTCAAATCCTTGTAACCACTCACTCACTCTGATTCAACTCTGCGAAAAGAGTGATTATTCTCATCTCTAGTACATACCGTGCAAGATAGTTTAATTCGATTTGTATCCCTTATTGTTTGCGTGACTACCCGTTAGATGATCTGGCTAGACGTCAAGACAATATGCACGGGCTTGAGAATTCGATGTCCGGTCTGATGTCATCGGGACTACTACCCAGCAGCTCGGCACCAGTAAACATTCCAGGCTCGTCGATGGGTAATTCCATCTCCGGTAAGAAGCTTACGAATGATATTGCGTGTCCGCATCATCTTGCAACTGCAATCTTCCCCTCTCCGGTAGGCATCCTGCAAGGCACATCCGCACCGGTAAACATTCCTGGCAGCTCGCTCGGCCACAACTTTAGTCCGTCGTCCCATTCGAACCTGTTCGGTTTGCACGACCCATTCGGAACGCATCACATAGGGAGCGGTTCGGCACCGAAGCTTAGCAACAATTCGTACGGCCACAACCATACTGACAATTTCTTCTTCCACTCGAACAACATCATCTCGCCGGTGCTCGGTGACGGGCTATCCGCTAGCCCTGAAATAAGGTTCGGTTTTGTGAGATGCCTCTTCTGTGTTTCGTCTAATAACGTTTTACTCCCGCTTTTACTTTGTATCGCTCGCGTGCAGAAGAATGTCGGATCTGAATCCGCTCAGCAGTGAGCTAAGCAGTAACACAACGAATTTGCTGTTTGCTGATAATCAACATCACCAGGCACAGCAGCAGGCGCAACAACCACAGCAGCAGCAACAACAGCAACAGCAACAGCAGCAGCACCTGTTACATCACCAAGCGCAACAGTCTCAACAGCAACCTCCCTCACAGCAGCAACAGCAACAACAGCAGCAAGCTCAAAAACAGCAACAAGTTCCACAGCAGCAACAGCAGCAGCAGGTGATCAATTGGGAGGAGCGTGTACTGCAGGCAACAACCGCCTGCGAAGCATGGAAAGCACAAATGGAGGAAAGCAATCGCAAGGTAATGTGGTGGTCCTGTACCGAACGGTAGATAGATTCCGAATCTCTGCCGTACTGATACAACATGTGTTTTCGTTTTCGTCTCATCCGACCATCCTAGACGGCTATTGCGGAACAGCAGCGCGACGAAGCACTGTCGCACGTGAAAGCGCTAACGGAAAAGCTGGAACAGATGAAAATGTCCGGCAACGGATGTCCACCGAACTATCGTTCGTGCGATCTGCGCGGCATGCCGCTGGCCAAATTGAAAAACATTCAGGTTTGAACCATCGCTTCGTACTAGCGCTTCCCGTAGCAAACACTAAACAACCGCTTTTCTCTCTTGTTCACGCAGGCGAAACTTCGCGAGGAAATCGAAGAGGTGGAAATAGTATTATACCAAGAGACGGCCAACAAGTGTATGAAGTGTGAGGAAAAGAATCGCTCGGTAACGCTCGTGCCGTGCAATCACTATGTCGTCTGTGATACGTGCGCAACAACACAGCGCGAGTGTCCTTACTGTCAGACGCCTGTAACGCCGAAGGCGTAAACTGGCGGCACAGCAGCAGCAGCAGCAGCAGCAATAGGAATCAGGCTTTTTTTTTAGCGAACATCGTGTTTGAATTGAGCGGGCAGCGGGTCATACCATTTGGCCCACATATTGGCAAACAAGACTTATGTTTTGCAACCACTTTGGGTGAAAGGAACGGGTGGGAAGAGTGGATGATGGGGAGTAAGAAAAGGAGGGTATTAGTCTGAATTGCACCCATCCCATGTATTAACTTTTTTATCGTGTCATTTTTGACTTTTAGGGCCTTTTATTTTTAATTTATTTCGTACCTGTATTTGTTTTTATTTTATTTAATTTCCCACTTTTTGGCTGTTATCTAAACTGTCTTGGCGATAGTCAATGTACTTTTGTTTTTGTGTCGCACGACTGCATATACACTATTCGTCTTTGCCATCTTATTCCTGCTCACTCAAACTACTCTACCATCCCCACCTTCACCACAAAAGGTAAAATTTATTACTATGATGATAAACAACTTTGGACGGTCGCGCTTTAAACGATGGTCACTTCGGCTAATTTTTTTCCCATAAATTTGTTCGTAGTTATCTATAATTTTGTGACTATCTTACGTATCGTGGTGATCGGAATAATACAAAACATTTGATTCCCAAAACAAAAAAACCTCCAGCAGAGCGTTCGGAAATCCAAAGATGTTTTCGCCATCACGCACACAGTAGTGTGTGATCGGCCGTCAAAGTGTTAAGGTAATAATTTGTATCCCGCAAGCTGCAAAAAAAAAAACTGAGCAAAACAAAACAGAAGTACACCGATCACTAATCAGATCATTACAAACAAAGAAATTTAACTTTGATGATATGACGTAGATGTTTTAAAAACAAATATTCCAGTATAATACTTTAAGAGTGGTCAGCTAAGATATATACGCTATATATTTACCTACGAGTTTATGGAAGAGAATTATCATGAAACTATGACAAGAAATAGCATTACAGAGGGCAAGAGAGAGAGCAAAAGTAAATAATTTCGATCGGGTTTTGTTTATCTAAGTAAGTGTGTGTTCTAAATGTTTTGCGATTTAACGTAACAAAACACTCTGGTGTACAGCAGTAGTGGAAAACCCGGGATGACCTAGCGATAGAACAAACAGAATCAGGAATTCCACAAAAGGGCAAAATATCGTGGGTAGCTAGTGAGTGTGTAGTAGCAGTGACAGCGCATTATTTGACGGGGCACGCTGTTAAATTTATCATAATAGAAAACCGCTTTTTAACTACACAGCAAGCTTTTTCATCATACAAAACCGTTAGTATGAGCTCGAATATAAAATCCATTACGAACCGGGGTACGAGTGTACAAAACAACAAAAAAAAAAACCGAAAAGAACAAATTGTTCCAGAAAACAGGGCACCGCGCGTAATAGTAGCGAAAGCGACAAAGAAAGTATGGCAAACCTGCCTTGAATGACAAGATATTTAGTGCTTAACGGAATCAGAAGAAGAAAAAACAAAACAAAACAAAAAAATCGGCAAAAAGATCCGATGATTGAAGGAAATGGAGATAAAAAGCAAAATTAAAGCTGTAGCAATTTCGATCCGTACGTTTATGTGTACTGTAACGATATTTATATGTGTATGCGACGATGAACAATCACACGAATAATTCTTAATTTATGAGGTAGCAAACAAATATTTCCGCAAGTATGGGAACTTGAAATGGTATTGTGCAAGCGACAACACAGTTTGGTTTGGGACATTGGTGTGCGTGCGATCTTGTGTGTACCAGGTTGATAAAATTATTAAAAATTCTGCACAGCTTAATCGATATGATTACCAGCCTTTACCCGAGTGTGTCGTTTGTTTTTTTCTTGGTCTCTATTTTATCTCATCTATTTAACGGCGCCACTCGCGTTATTTGATTAGTTAGTGTGCGGATGGAACACCGTATGCAGACAAACTTTGCAATAAAAAAAAACATTTAGTGTCCGCGAACAAAACAAACAAAATCATATATAGAGCATGATCTCTTCTCTCGTGAGCCAGCAAGCTGCACAAGTCGTTGTCAATTCGGATCTCACCGTTCACGCAGCATCACATATGGATTTTATACTTTTAATGGTTGTTTACCAGCTGCTAGTTCCAATCGGAAGGAACAATAGCATCGAAGCAATAGCTGCACATGCATACATATATGTGCTGTCAAAAATCATTAGGAAAATTTACCTTTTCGTACGTACGCTTTAGTTGTACCTGTTTTTTTTTTGCTGGCCTTTCAGTTTACACCAACATAACGAAACAATTTAGAAGTAGCATTTTGGCAATATGTATAACCCCTTTTTTTGTGTATGCAAACGTATTATCCCCATTGCCGGGTGCCGGATGAAGTGCATTTCGAAAGAGGATTTTGAGATAGAAAGGTAGGATCAATCTCACACTAGAATGCTTGAACCAATTACTTGACTGTGAGTGTACACTAAAATAAACCCCGGTTTAGAATACATGACGCTAGTTTTGGAAGGTTTCAGGGCATAAAACAAGCGTGTGGTTCACATGTTGCAAACAATGCGCAGTTAGAGACTGTGACTAATAGTTTTTTTTTATAACATTGCACATTGTTGGAAACATGTGAGCAGTTGTTTTTTATGTTCTGGAAAATCCACTATAACAAACACATCTAATGAGAGTGCCACATAGAACGGCAACTGTACAGGAGATAGAAATCGAATAGATCGGTGAGGTAAAGTCAAACGAAATCCCAGCAGTGCATGAATGGTTGGATGGGTAGCTTAATATTATTACTGTTTTACAATTTACATTTATTATAATTCTTACTCTAATCATATTTTTTTCTGTGTATTGACAAGCAACAGTGTTGCGGACGCGCGCAGCTTAGACAGTAACGATAATTTCTTCTTTTGATATATGAGATAGCTATTACAATAACAACAAAGCAAGCACATTACATACATTTCTATGTCCTAGAGAGAAAAAAGAGAAAGAAAAAAAGGAATGGAGAAACAGAAAGATAGAAAAGCGTAACTTGCGCGGTTCAATAATAATCAGTGTTGATCCACAATGATGAAACACATTCATTTTATAGGTATTTAAAGAAAATATTATTCCATATTCATACCACTGCAAAAAGAAAAGCAAAACAAAGAGAGAAATAAAGCGACAATGACAGGGAAACCGTGTCTCAACAGCATTAAGTGTAAATGTTACGCAAATCCACGAATCAAGCTTTTCATTTACGAAAGGTATGCTCACGTAATCGTACATAACAACAGGAGCTAGTGCACTTTTGCGTTTTCAAGTAATCACTTTTGGTCGATCAATGTTGTAATATACAGTAAGATTAGCAACCTTTTTTGTTCTGTGACCCTGTGACTGTGAAACCAAACGCGATAGGAAGTATAGCAATGTGGCAAATGCAAAAATGAAAAACAAACCCCAGAAAGGATAACAATAAACCAACAGGAAAGAAGAAACTAAATTACAAACATAGTAACAAACAAAACAAGAAACTATACCAATACTCATACTACGCAGAACTGCACTCTGATTTATGAAATAAGGAGAACAAAAAAAAACAAACAAACAACTGAGAATGCTAAAAAGACGTATATTTTCGATAACCTTTTTACTGAGCAAACTTTATCTACAGCGTAATAGTGTGAACATAATAGAAACGGAACACGGGAAGAAAGAAAGCAGCAGAACAAATTTACCTGGCGAAAGATATGGAAGGGGTGGGATAGAAAAGCGTGTGTGTACGTTGAGTGAAGAAGTGTTAGGAGAGAAAAAAAAACAGTGAGTAACAAGCAAATTTTACGAAATAGTCACTAGAAACAATATGCTGTGCGCGCAAAACACACAAAACAAAGCAAAGATACAGAAGCAAACCTTGCCAACCTGTTTCCCCCACACCAACGTACGTAACAAAGTCTTTGGCACAAACAAACAACACAAACAGGAGCAAAACAAAATACGTATACCGCAACACCCTCAAAGTTTTAAAAGAAAACAAAAAAAAGAAGGAAATATTATATCAGGAGCGTCGTATAACAGCTTGCTTGCGTCTGTGGATTAAATGAATAATTTATTTGAGCATTATAAAACGTTTGTTTTTTCTTTTTTATTTGTAATTTTTAATGGTTTTATATTTTCGTTCCAGTGCAGTTGTGTTGTTTGATGTTTGTTTTAATGTTTTTTTTTGTTTACAGTTTTGTATGTTTGATTTATTTACATTTTCTCATTTTATTTATTTCAGTGCTACAGGGTAAAACCAATGGAAATGGAAAATGAGCACAAGACGTCAAGAACTACTGTTAGGTGAAGTTCTGTTTCTACTAGTAAAAAGAGATTGTAAGAAATAATACACACATAAGTATTTGTTTTGCTAACTATGTATGCTTTTGTACTCGGTTCGGGCCTACTACTACTACTGCTACTACTACTACTACTATTACTGCTACTACAAAGAAGAAACGGTACAGTTCTGCGATTCCAATCACAACCCGAGAAAACCGGCATCAGAAACGAGAGTAGAAATCAACAGTGTGCGTATGTAAAAGTAGAAGTATTTTTCTGTCTCTTGCATATATAAGCGAACAGTTGTTTGAAAACGGAATGAACGAATCGAACGCGTCCCCCTCCTCTGGTTCTATCATCCTACCCCGCGCACAAATGTCACGAAATGTTGTCAGCTGACAATAGAAACTTTCCTATTAAAAATCTAACAACATGATAACCCACCGTTTTGTGCAAATGTTACAACCCAAAAAAAGCCCTCCCCAAAAGCAGGTGTAAAACGGGACGGATGGCAGGATTATAGAGAGGGTTAAAGAAGAAAACGGAACAAAAAACTAATTAGAAACAAAACAACAACAAATCAGGTATTATGTAAGTAAGACAGAATATTTAAAAGCGATGAACAAGAGGTCCTACTACGTTTGACTAACAACTACACGGCAAGCGAAAGGACAGGAAGCTAACAAAGCGTCTAATGAGTGTGCGTCTGGTGCCTGGTGTTGACTAAACGAACGCACACAAAGTGTATACAGACAAGAGCTTTTTGGTTGCCCTCCTGTACGCTTTGTTTTCTTTTGTACAAAGTTCCACTCAACACCCACACGGCTTTGCTGACAGAACATGCTTGTAGGTGCCGCGCACTGTCGCACCACCTTTGGTCAATTACTGATACTGAGAAATTACTGGTTCTATCACTAGAAAGCATAGGTTTTAGTTTCGAACTTATTATAAAACGGTTTGACTTGATTTGATAGCACCATCGCGCCCAGGATTGCTTGGAAATTGCTCATTTTGCAAGAAAAATCAAATCTAGGGCAAAAAGCAGAGTAGTAATTGTGTGAGAACAAGAATTAAAAAAAACGCTGACAAAAGTGACTGATTCTCCTAATTCCCCGTCTCCCTCCCACCCTTTTCTTCCACCTCTCATCCCATAGAGTGCGCTAGTTGGCGTTAATATCTATTTAAAACACAAACGAAACGGAGCGTGTTAATCTTTAGAAGCAAACAACAAATTGATCTCTACAGTTAATAAGTGGAGCGCATTCATTATATTTCTAGCTTTATCTGTACAATATCGATCATTTATTGCAAGCATTCTCATATTTGTAAAGAAAACAAAAAAAAACAATGTTTGTGGTTCTCTCACCTATTAAATTGTATCTTTAGGGTATATACATTACAGAAAGAGGTAAACATTACATTACATCATAATAATAGTTATGAACAAAAACAAAACAACACAAGAACAACATGCAATACAAAGATAGAAGAAACAAATTCTGAGTGATCAGCATACTGTTGGTATTATACATATTATATATATATATATTATATAAAACTAGAAATCGAGAAACTATAACAAATCAGCGAAGGCAGTGGCCGCGTGTGTGTGTTGTGTCTGTTAGGGCGAATACATTGATGTGTCCCTTTGGTTTAACATTTAGCAGCTTCCTGATCCTGTAGTTAATGCTGCAAAATAAACTATTTAAAAAAATTAAAAAAAAGAAGAAAAGTATAGTGAGCAAAAGTAATACAAATTCCATGTGTTTTGAATACTAATTTAACGCACTCAGTAATACGTTGCCTAATGACCTCAATCATCATCAGGTGCAGTATGTTAAAGAAAAGGTCGTAGAAAAGCATCCAAGCATATTGTTCCGCCTACGGCTGAAGAAGCCGTTGTGCTAGAGGGCCATATACCTTTTGTATTGCAGAAATGCAAACAAACAAACATGTAAAATTATTTGTCTTCTTCAGTCTGCTTTGTGCATTCCACATTCACCTACACGATGAAAAACACTCGAACTATAGTAGAACATTCAAGACAATGAAATGAAAGTAATAGAGCAGAGAGGTAAGAGGTGGAAGCAAAAACACCCAAAAAAAAAACATTACAAAGAAAGAAGAAAACCCTATATTCTTACAAAAATAAGAAAGAAAAAGTAAAATCATATAAATGTAATTAAATGCAGATAGTAGATGGAATAAATAATTAATGAAAACGGAAAAGGAGAAGAAAACAGTAACGGAGAAGAAAACCCAATTAGAATATGAAATTATATGATTGAACACATTTCCATTAAAATCTATTACATTATATTTGAATCATCGATCGCTGAGAATAGTAAGCGAAGGTAAAGGAAAAAGAGAGAAGCAAAAGAAGTAAAACAGCAGGATACAGTAAAAAAGAAAGAAATGAAAACAATCAAGCAAAATGTTAAGCGAAAAATAAAATCCAAATAAATAAAGCAAAACAAAAGAAAAAAAAGAAAATGGTAAACCAATCTAATAATACTTCTAGTAACGGCCATTCGATAAACTATTTCTCACATGATATGAAAGTGCAACGAGTATGAATGTAACATGCGGGTGTCTGTGTGTGTGTGTGTACGTGCGTATATTCGGGAGAAGTTGTAGTATTGCCTAAATCATAAGTAGGAACAAAAAAAAACAAATAAACAAAAGAAGCATAGGGATGAAAAGGAATGGATGAGGAAAATGGAAAACAATCTAAAATGACAAAACATTTAGCATTCAGCTGACCGGTGTGTGATGGACGATGTAAAGGAAATGCCACGGATACAGATGGCGAGATAGAGAAAGTTATAACAACTACAAAGAAGAAGAAAAAAATACGGAAGATATTTAAGACAAATAAAAGATATATTATATATATATATATATATACTAAATAGCTTTCAAATTTGAATGTGGACGAATACATTTGCAATAATAATAATATTAGTAATAAAAAAGAGAACAGTATTTGTTTTGTTTTCTTTTTGTTTGTTTGTTTTAGATATTTTAATCAACAAGCAGCATGTTTTTCTCTTGCTATCAATCACATTATTTTGAGTTTAAATATGTTTGGTATATATTCTGGTCTTTGCAATTAATGTTACAGTTTTGCGAAAATATAAAGAAAAGAGATTAAATTTTTTTTTATTATGATCAATATTCAAGGAGCCGAGAAAGAGATAAGTTTGTAAGAGAGAAACTCATTTTCCTATGATGGTTTCGTTTTTGTTTAGCAATCCAATCACGATTATTAACCATGTACGGTATTAAGAGCTACTATATGACTACGTTGAGCTTCACGTATTAAGAGAAAACAATTCAACGTAATTTAATGTAACGTTCTGCCAGAATCAAGAAAAAGATATCCCAACACTATGCAATAGATATCAAACGAATCTTATATCGAAACCGTTTAGCGCAGCGGTATGGAACAAACTTATACCACAGCAGTAAACACTTCAGAAACAAGCCGAAACTAAAGGAAATAAAACAACACCGAAGCACAAACGGGAACGTGTTAACAAAGAAAGGAAGCGACAGGCTAAACAAAACAAAACACAAAGAGGACATGAAACTATTTTATGTAGATAATGTAACAAATTCAAGAGAGTAGAAAGCGAACAATTTAACGCAAAACTATAACAGCAAACCCCGACCCGTGGCGTGTGTACGGAGTACGGACAGGTAATGGAAAAAAAAATGATAACGAGCGAGTGAGAAGCTAAAGGGAAGGAAGGTACAACAACAACAAGGTGTGCGTGTGTTTATCTATCTCTCGCAAGAGGTTTTTGTTTGGTTTTTTTGGTGTGAAGAACAGTTTGCCTTGATTTACCGGTTTACCTAACTTAATTTCTCCGAGTAAAACCTACTGCAGCAATCAATCATGACAGCTACCTTTATGTGAGTGGAAACAAAATAAGAAATTGTTGATTGTTTCGTTACGGTAACAGGACTAAGGCAAACGCGCAGTTTCTGTTGCCATATCAAGCGTAATATGCATTAAAAAGCAACGGAGATAATGGGAGGTAAAAATAAAACAGAAAGGAAAAGAAGGATACCGAGAGAACGAGAGAGAACGAGCATATAGATAGGAAGAAATGTTTGAAAAAGACACACTACAAATTAAACTAAAAAACCTTTCCTGTTCGTAAGATGGCGATGAAGGCCGGTCGAGATATGAGATGTGACAGTGATTATAGAGCAGAAATATTAATATTCATTGCACACACACACACACTTAACAAACATTTTTATCCATTTCTGTACATAACCATTAACCCTTCAGATGACAGCAGATAAGAGCATGAGAAAGAAGGTAAACAAATCAATAATTATACAGGCCAGTACTTCCTGAGGAGTGAATGAATGAATGAAACAGGTATGCAAGCTAGAGCACAAATAAATTGAAGAACGACAGTATTTAGGTTTTGCCCGCTGGTTCGCCCAACAAAATCCATCTGTTACTACCGCCCAATCCATTCCCAAGCCTACGTTCAGAATGTCAAGGATCGTCGTGATTATAAAGACAATTCATTGCAGTGGAGCAATTATTGCACGGAACAAGACGAACCTGCCTGAATTAGTCATCAACAAAAACAAATCCCCCGGAAACATATTACCAAACAGCGCATTATGATGCATAGAGAAGAGTGCGTGTGTGTGTGTATGCTTGAAAAAAAATTGAGATGGATTAAGATGGAAGGGTGATAATACTATAACTTGTAGAATAAACAAAACAAAACACAAACGGAATTAAACGAACAGGTTATTCACATGAACAATTGTCATCGGGCGTTATGTTTTGCCTTTACTTCTTAGTGTGTAGCGTTCTGCCGATACGTTGATGACATAGAGAACCTTGGTTTGAGGCTTACTTAACCTGATGTCGGAGATGCACCAGCCGAAAACATTGCTTTACGTAGCGGGTGATGAGCAAAGTTTACTTCACGTGGCTGAGGATTAAAGTCTACACTGATAACTACATAGATTTTAAGATACGCGCAAGGATACGGAAGATGGAACTGCAGAAAACCTTTATAGTACCAATACTCACATCTGTTTCTATCGAAAAAATCTTCTTTAACGGGTAGATACTAAGAAGAACAGTAGTAGCGGCTCTACAAGCTCTACTAGCTCTATGATATGTTAGACCCAACCCAGTAGGTCCTTTTGGGCCGTCCACATACACAGAGAAGCCGTGATAAACCTAAAGTACCTGATGAGTAGCGTAAGCATGCCTTTTCGTTGTATTTGTATTGCTTTATTGGCTAGCTCGGTTGCGTACTCGTGTTGGTGGCTACGCTCAACAGCTTAACACTAGAAACACTCCACAAATGATGTCCAGTGACCGTTCGACTGGCAGGTGATGTCGACCGTATGATGGTGACAGCGCAGCTTGAGCGAATCGCCGTACAGAAACGAATTGCCCGCCAGTATGTTCCCCATGGCTAAGTTTTTCGGCCGCCCACATGAGATGCCTGCGAAGAAGGGAAGGCTTCGGTAGGGTTAATCATTCACTTGATTTGCAACCGCGCATACGTACGTGTGCAGCGTGCCATCATTGGAGTCCAGCGTCCGTTCGGTTGACACTTGACGATCGGATGGCCTTTGATGGTGTAGCCAGGCTCACACCGGTACTCGATCTCATCGTCTACGTAGTACTGTCTGTCGCGGGATTCGGGTGCAATCAGCATATTGGGACGGTTGGGTGGATTCTCGCACACGGCACCCTCACAGAACCCTTCCACCACGGCCCATCGGCCATCTGGTCCACACACGGTCACACCTGAACCACGCATACTGAAACCGGCATCGCAGCCATATTGGATGCGATCACCCGGATCCGCCTGTAGTCCACTGTACAGCAGCTTCTCAAATCGCCATTCGCCCGGTTGGGTAGCCGTACGCAACTCCACCGCCATGACGTGACTATCGATCGGCGGGCTGGGTAGATGACTTACCGGGCAACGTTTCGGTGTCGCCGCCGTAGTTGTGGAGGTAGCCGTTCGTGTACTGCTCGTCCCAACCGGATGCATTCCCTCTGCCAGCTCGATAATCTTTTTCAGTGCGGCTGTTTCCCGGGCATTGCGCTCCTCTAGCAGGTGATGATACTGCTGGTACACAACCTGCGCCACGTTCTTAAGCAAATGCTTTATCTTTGTGTTGGTGTTCTCCTCCTGCCGTATGTCCACCAACAGCTCGTCGTCGTAGTTCAGCTCCCGGTCCATCAGTATGATGTCGATAAACTGACAGATGACGAACCGGTACGCATTCTCGATGTGCAGCGGGTACCGCATTTCCGGCGGTATCCGTTCAACCGTACCGTACAGTATGTAGTGGAGCAGATTTTCCGGCACCAGCCGGTTTGCGTCTGGTTTGACGGTGCGCATCAGAAATCCGAGCAGCTTAACGTCTATGTTCGTCACAGCTGGTGCATCCTTCTGCAGCGTAAACCCGCTCAGATCCGTCCAATTGTTGCCGGCAATTGTGCCGGACGCGGAATAGCAAAACAGTGACAGTTGCCGTCCCGGCACGGTGGAAGGTATACAGCCATGGTAAAGATAGTCGCGCAGATGCTTCCAAAACTGTACATCCGGCCGACGGTTGACGCGTATGATGAGATTCGAGCGGAGCTCGGGTGTGGGTGTCGTCGTGGGTGGTACGGGAACGCACTCTGGCAGTGGTAGATCCCATTGACCATTCTCCAGACACGTGAGCAGGTTGTCGTCTGTTAGGGCGAACTGTGGCAAACAGCGTACTTCCGCCATCACACCCACATCGTAGCTGGTGAGCGAGCGTAGAATCGGGCCACGTTCGGTAGCGTAGATGATGGGTGCCCTACCATCGTTATCCTCCAAAAGCAATGGTGGACACTTGACGATGCTTATGCACTCGGGTACCGAACCGGACCAGATGCCACGTGCTGTGCAGTGTAGAATATCTGGTCCGTCTAGCAGGAAGCCTTCATCGCAGGCAAACCGAGCCTCACCACCGAAACTGGTCTTGGACAGTAGGACTTGGCCGTTCAGTGGAGCATTAATCGTACCACAGCGAGTAACTTTGGACAGAAAGAAAAACAGGAGTCAGAAATCAGATAAGAAGACACAGTAAATAGGTGTGCCTATTGCGAGAATACTTACGCTTACAAAACTGTACACCAGCTGTCCACTGGGAGGTGCGCAAACATTCGGCGTACGAAGGGCCAATCAGTTCGTACCCTTCGTTACACCAGAACTGTGCCCTCGTCCCTTCGTACCGCACTGAACCGTTCGGCAGCGAATGGTTGCGTGGACAATCGCGACAAAAGCCAGAACTTACTACACGCACCTGTCCAACGGTTTGAAGCCGCAAATCTAGCCATCGTATCAGATTGCCGCTGTACGGTTCACAGGTACGATAGTAGTGCCGAACCTCGACCAGCTCCAGCGGACGGTTCCACAGGTCGACGTACGCCATCCGTCCTCGGAACGATTCCGTCTCACTGAAACCACCGCCAAGCACATCTTGCTCCTGTCCGAACACGTACAGTCCGTCAGGTTGGATCGGTACGCCGTCACTAAGGTTCCATCCCTGTGCACTCAGTTCCCCGTCGAGGTAGAGCGTGTACCGGCCCCCAACACTAGTCCAGCTAACGCACACAAAGTGCCAATCGCCATCGTTTAGCGAGACGTTTGTAACGATGTGCGCACCGTTCACGTACAGTACCAGTCCACTGTAATCGGTGAGCGTGAACGCATTGTCTGCTGTAGTTGTAGCGTAGGATAGTAGCGTACCGTAGTTGAAATCGTCATCCGTCCGGTACCACCCACACATACCGATCGCTCGCAACGGGTTCTCTTCGTTTGTGCGTGCCGGCAGCTTCACGTACGCATGTACACCACTACGAGGAAAGTCAAATTCAAACGCAGCAGACAGCAACAGATCACACCGGTGTCCGTGGTACCCGGGTGGACAATGGCAGCGTACCGAGCGATAGCTTTCATTGTCGTAGTCATCTGCAGTGCTTTCGGTGAGATTACGCAGCTTGACAGCTTCACATGTCGCACCATTTCGGCAGTAGTGTCGCTTGACCGTATCGCACGGATTGTCGATCTCGGTACAATTGTTGCCACGTAATCCGATCGGACAGACGCACACGTAGCTCAGCGAGTACTGCATCGTGCTTTGGTGTGGTGTTTGCAGCACTACCGTAAACTTGTCCTGATGTCCGGTGTCGGTATCGTTGGCACCGTTCAAACAAAACGCCCCGGCCGGACAGGGTAAGTAGTCGCATGGTTCTAGATGGCAGCGTCGTCCTGTTTTTCCTCGCGGGCACGCACAACTATAGCCTTCGTCGACGTTCACACACACACCCTGGTACTCGCACGGATTGGGCGTACAAAAGTCTTTGGCCCATTCGCAACGATCTCCTTCGTAGCCGAGGGGACATTCGCAGAATGGGCTACCATCCGCTTCGACGCAGGTACCACCATGAAGGCAGTAGTCCGACCGACACGGATCAATGTAAAACTCACACAACGGTCCCCCGGTGTAGGGTGGTTGACAGTGGCACACAAAGCCCGCACTGCTGTTGGCAGTCACGCACTGGCCACCATTAAAACATGGTGCCGACCCGCAAGGATTCAGCGCAATCTCGCAATGTTCGCCGACGTAATTCTCCTCACAAACACAACGGTAACCGAGAGCTAAACCAGACTCGGCAATACATCGCCCGTAAGCACCACATACGTTCGATACACTGTCGTTACAAAGCGGCCCCCCGATGGGGTAACAGTCGGCGGGTGACTTTGAACCACGCGGTGAACTGTGGTTGGCCGGGCACGGATGACACTGGGCCCGGTTATACTGCTCCTGGTACTGTCCCGGCTCACACAGGCGACAGAACGGCATAAGCGTTTTGTGATACTTGACCATGCCCGCAGTACCACCGTTGGGTTTTGTCTTCTTCAACAGCTTCAACCGGGCCACCGTACCCGGTGGACATTGTGGCTTACATTCGTGGGCATGTTTGGCATTTAGTTTGCGCGTGGAGTGATGCTCCGGACACGGTTGGCACACCGTTTGACCCGTTTGATCGTTGTACGAACCAATCGGACAGCTGACGCAGATGTTGGTTGTGTAGTTGTGATACGTGCCCCTAGGGCAGTGTACTGTAAAGCAGAAGGGAAATAGATTAAGACAGATATTTAGGAAATGGGACACTGCAATAGCTACCTACCACAAACCAGCTTCTTTGAAATGCTCCCATTTGCACAACGAATTTTCTCGTCTAGTTTTAATACGCTAAGGTCCAAATTTAGGGCACCCAGACGACGCCGCAGTTTCTTCTTGCCGTTAATCTTTTCCAGCTCCTCTTTTATACGCTACATAACCAAAAAAAACAGGAAACAAATTGGAAGCTTCAGACACTTGAGTCACCGCGCACAACGAAGCGGAGATCTTACTTTAATATTTTCCGATTGTTTCCCATCAGATCTCCATAGGCCAAGTTCCTGCGATACACGTTTGTACACGACTATTTTCACCATGGCCCGATCGTTTGTGCGTGCCGGGTCAGGCGTAGTGTACCCTGGCGACTCTACACTACGCTTCACGATGCTATACCGCACGGACTCGTCTGCATCAGTTTGGGACACCGCTTTGCCAGGCAAACAGGTCGGCAAGGTGGTCATGAGCGTACAGTCCTCCTGGCTACCGCACAACTCCTCCCGCAGCCCGTCACTGAACGTTTCAGACACCTCGTTGATCGCGTCCGTATCGTTGCAGAGCGCAGGATCCATATCGTCATCGAGCCGGATTGTGATGATCTTTTCCACACCGGACGAACTGATAACCTTACTGCACTCCGGCACGTCCAGCTGTTCGCCCCAGGTTGGCCGAGCTCGGTCACAAACCATGCGGATGGTTTCCTCTGGCTGTAGGCTGAACATGTAATCCTCTTTACAGCCGATCTCACACCATACATGGGAGACGTTGTACGCACAGATCGAGAAACCGTTGCGCGGTTCCGGTATGTCATCGCAGGTGTACTGTTTAACCTCGACCGTTAGCACACATTCGGCTTCATTGCCGGACAGATCCACTGCACGGTACTGTACGGAATGTTTCCCTGCTGGTAGATAGCCGAACGTAACGTTCGGTGTGAGCGTAATGTTGCGCCCGGCATTATCGTACACCATCGGTTCCTCCCAGCGGACAAACGTTTCCTGTGGATTGGTTTTATCGCTCACGTAGTGTACTGGGGCGTCTAGGCAATTCTCCAGTACGGGTGGCGTACGATCGATCACGGTGACGGTGAAGCTACAGCGCGCCTTATTCTTGAACGCATCCATCGCAATGTAGCTAAACTCGTGATCTCCTACACCGAGCCGGGTGCCTTCCTCCTTAATTCCGGGTTTCGACCAGTACGTGTAGTTGTCGCCACTGTTATCGAAGACGTACGGTTGCTGCAGTCGGCGCACCACCGCGTATGGGTAGTCATCATCCATCAGTATGGTGTAGTTTCCGGGACATTCGATGTACGGTGGTGCTATGTCGATGCACCGCGGAGTCTTCAGCTTGCTCCAGGTGCCCGTTCGTTTGCCGGCGCACTGTTTGGTGGAGGGTCCACCCTTCATCTCGAACCCGAAATCACAGATGAGTGTGCAGTTAGTGCCGAAGGCAGACTTTGTATCGGCACAGTCGGTTGGGTCGTACGTTGCGAATGGTACCTTGGGTAATGCTGGACACAGGATCTCTTTAAGTACAACGATAGGATGGTGATTAAAGGGACACAGCCAGCAGCATGGTTGTTCTATTGCTAGAGACAGATCACTCACGTTTGCAAGTCGTTTGTAAACCATCCCACTTGGACAGTGGTAAACAGTTTCGGTTGTGTGATCCTTTCAGATAGAATCCCGGCCCACACGTAAACGAGCATTCGGTGTCGATGGGCATCGCTTCGGTCGATCGTTCAGCTGACATGCTGTAGTTCTGGAGAAAGGATTTGTTGCGCGGCGTGTAATCATACAGTAGATCGAGGTCAGGATTGCTGCAGACAGCCATACCGTAATACGGTATACTCAGTGGTGGACATTGTTTCACTTCAATCACGATAGCCGAAGAGATATTTGAAGAGAGCGCGAGATATAGTTTAAGGTCGTTTTATTTGTAGATCACTGTGTTCCATACTTACTCGTACACTTTGCCTCCGTACCGGACCATTCTCCATTTTCCTGACACAGCCGTATGCTGCTTCCCGTCAGCTCATATCCCGGACGGCAACGCGTACCACAGGCAGCGTTCAGTACCTGACTGCATGGTTTCGGCTCCATCACAAAGTATCCATTTTCCGGCGCTTGCAACTCAGCACAGGTAATCGCCACACATCGCCCATCTTCGTTCTCTTGGTAACCGTGCGGACAAACGCACTCCTTCTCGGATGTCGCAGCGAGTGTCAGCGTAATGTGGCGTGCATGTGGACACGGCTCACACACACCAACCGTTGTCCAGTACGTACCGTTCGGGCACGGATGGCAGTCGCCACGCAATCCCGAACCCGTAAATCCGGCCTCACACGCACATCGGTAGTGACCGGAGGTAGTGAGACAGGTACAGGTGGCATGTTCATCGCAACACCCGTGTGCCGCACTGTTCTGCTCCTTCATCTTCGCCTTGTCACATAACCGATCACAGAACGACCCATTACTCACCGGTACGGACGGTCCATGGCGATAGTCGAGGTGTAGCGCCTGACGCACCAATGTTTCGAACTGTTCAAAGCTGGCCAACAGGTAGCGATGTTCGTTGGACGTTACAATACTAGCCAACTCCTCATCATTACCAGTTTCGATCCCAATCGTGAAGATCTTCACACCGCTACGCTTTAACCTTTGCGCGATCGGTATCGGACTCTGCCCGTTCGAGTAACCGTCCGTGATGAGAAATATGATGCGCTCCAGCTGCTCGGGACGCGTCACCGAGAATCTACTTTCGGCAAAGATTTCTTCCGCTTCCTTCAGCGCACCGTACGTGTACGTACCACCGCCACTATACTCGATGCTCGGTAGCTGGTAGTTCAGCAGTAGGCATTTATCATTCTCGGGCAACGGTCGTGACACTTGGTCAACGTGACGGATTACCTTTTTGCGCGAACTGAACGTGACCACCGCAATGCGGGTACGGTTCACACTCACATCAAAGCCGGCGAGAAGTTTTTTCACGAATCGTAGCTCACTTTGAAAATTGTTCGGCCCAACGCTCGAGCTGGCATCTATCAGAAACACAATGTCCAGCCGCGTGCTGCTATTCTTCATGCGGTGAATGTTGTCCTGAAAGCGACCATTCACCAACTCCAACCGTCGAACCGTTGATTGAGAGAGGTCTTGTGTGATACCGCTTGGTTGTTGATTGATGTTCTGCGTTGTTCCACCATTTTCCAAATCCTGGTACTCTTCTGTGGGCAACGTGCTGGTATCTTCATCGTACCAACTGGTTGGTTCATCGTCCGCAGGTTGTTCGGTTGTGTTGGGCGTTTGTTGTCCGTAGGCTGACAGCAGCAGGACTACTATCACAAGTGTTACCACCGCACAATACATTGATGCCCACATCACAAACCAATAAATCGAAAACTACTTTGCAGAACATTACCCTTACTAGCACAGAACGCTACACTTCAACTACACCACATCAGCAACCCGGGGCTCTGTGGCTATTGCTTTGATCTAGTGACTTACTTCCTGCTTCCTAATCACCCACGCTCTCATTTCCTTAGCACACGCGTTTCAAAGGGCTTATCGCTCGGCGAGTACTGCCCTCGTCTCGGTCTTCCCGGTTTTGATGATCGTACAACATACGAACTGTGCGCAGTACGATCAACCGACATTGTGAAACAACATCCTCAACTAGGGCAAGAATTTGTTTGTTACTCATAACACAAACTATTAGCAACGGATGAGTTGTGGTGTACGTCTAAACTAGTGAAGCTGAAGTTTTCAAGGATAATCTGTTAAACCAACACGTGGTCGGTTGAAACTTTAACGTTCAATTTAAAACACTTCGATGCCGGTTATGAATCATTCTACGCGATCTTTTATAGCAACTATAATCGATCATACATATCCGTGCGCGTATGCGAAAGCGAGAGAGAAGAGGGGCGAATAAGCATCCCCTGTAACACCAACACACTGACAGCACACCGTTTGACAGGTGCAGTTCACTTGACGCTGCTTGGTTCACGAATGCCTTAATGACCTTGAATGTAGCATCACCATGGTGATGGTTGTTATGGCCGAAACGTAAACAAAGCCTACTCAGTGTGACAAGCTGCAAACACAAGCGTAAAGCTTTCCGAAGTTTAGGAACATCTAGAAAGGTGTTTTAGTGTATGAAAACTTTATCTATTGTTAGTTAAACTGTACCAGTGTGAACAGTAAACGTTAGCATGACGCTATACTTCGATACGAAGGTGCAGTTTCTTGACAGCGAGGCAATAAGCACGGCCAGCTCGTGGCACCCGGTGGAACCGATTTTCGCCGTTGCTTCGTACAGCAACGAAAGAGGCGGTTCGGTAACAATATTCGATGATACGGTAAGCATAGAAGTAGGTTTTATCCCCCAACAATCGTGCTGATTTGCTTTCTTTTCGCTTCTAGGGGATTCCGCTGCGTGATGTTTCGTTCCCGGTGCATGCCACCTCCCAGGCGACCGTGTTGACGTGGCACCCGGAACGAAAGATACTGCTCACCGGCTGGGAGAATGGTGAAATCCATGCCTGGTTCGAGGGAAAGCGTGATTTCGCAACCATTAACGGGCCGCACAAGTCGCCGATCATGTTGCTAGAGTTTAGCGAAAAGGGTGGCCGTGTCATTACGGCGGATGCGATGGGCGTGCTGACGGGATGGCGGTTCGATGGGCAAACACAGTTTCTTACCATGTTTAATCACGATCTGCGCGATCCGTTACTGCACATCACCTTTCGGAAATCGATCCAGAGCGCTAGCAGCAAGGAGCTGACGAATCTGGCACGGTAGAATTGGCAGCAACACAGCGAAGACAAGCATTACAAGGATTCTTTTTTGGTGTTGTAGGGCTGCGGTCGCTGGTGATGAGGCGGCACTCGATCAGTTGACTAGCTGGAGACCGAGAACGGCGGTGCGCAATCTGGCTCATGCGAGCGTACACGACAACTACTGCTTTTACGCGTGCACACAGGCCGGTATACTGTACTACATCAATCAAACTGGAACGTGCACGGAAATAGTGCGGGGAGACAGCATCCCGATCATGCAGATACTGTGGCATCCGAAACAGTAAGCAGCTCTTACGTTTATTGCTCGTGTGACGTACAACATTAACGAATATTTCTATTTTCCCACAAAAACACAGAGACTCAATTGTGATTCTAATGGAGGACATTACGATCGGGCACTACGAGGTGGATACGAACGGGCAGATCACTGAGCTCGATCGGGTGAAACTTTCCGGGAAGGTATCCGGCTCCAAGAGTGCGATCACGTGGGTTGCTGGCTGTGCGCTCGCCATTCTTACCGGCGATCTGTCCGTGCGCATCTGGGACATCGAGACAAACGACAACTACGTACTGTCGATGGAGTTGTCCGCTGGGTCGGATCGTTCTGCCACCGGTACCGATCGACCACCGGTAAGTGCTGTTGCGCTGGAAGCATTTACGTGTGTAGCATACTGTGCGGACACACAAACGCTCAGTGCTGGTACGAGCCAGGGCAACCTGTACACCTGGCGTCGAGCGGCCGGTGCGTACGGTCGTTCGTACACCAACTCCGAGAACCAATGGCAGCTAACGAACGTGACACCGGTGCGAGGAACGATCAAGAGTCTGGTCTGGGGCACTACCGAAGCAAACCGGCCCTGCATGATGGTAAATTGCTTGTCGAGTGTGTTCATCCTTAAAGAGCAATCGTTACTGTCCGCTCACGCACGAAACGTTTGGGCGACACAGAAAAAATCGAACGAACTGCTCGTACGGCATGCGAATGGGCGGGAAGTTATACTGCACACGGACATATCGATCACCCATCTTGCACTGAACGAACTGCACATTGTGGTAACGAATGGGCGAACGATTGCCGTGTATCGGATTGATCAAGCTGGTACGATGCGCAACAGCACCGGCCGATTAGCATCCACCGGTGGTGTCACCAACGACACTGTAAATGGAGAAGCCGATGGGAATACGTTGGTAGTGGCGTTTGTTGATAGTTTTGCCGTCGAATGTGTGGCTGTGTATCTGTACGAACAGAGCATTGTGGCACTTGGCACGGAACAGGTGAAGATTTACTCGCTGAGCGGTATCATTCTGCAGGAGATAGCATTCAACGGCAACGAAGGTGCGTTATATCATTATAAACTCGGCAAAGAAGGTAGCTTATTTACGTTGTTCGTTTTTGCATTACAGGTAAACCTATCGGAGTGGATCTTGTGGGACCGTATCTGACCGTGTTCACCCTTCACGGGTACATCCGGTTATACGACGTGTCACGGCACGACATCCGTCTACTGCAGCCACCGAAAAACGCATACGATCTGTTTGAAAAGTTTGGTGAAATCATTATGGCGCGCACGAACGCGAACGGTACGTATGTGGCGTTTACCATCGCTAACGAGCAGCTGCTACCGGACGGCAAGCTGTACCTCTGGAACCTGGAAAGTAATGTGCTTAGCTCGCGCGAGTTTCACACCCACGAACCAGCAGGTCGAGGCCGTTGGTTGAAGGAGACTAGCGAACACTCGACAATCGCTTCCAGCGGCCATACATGTTTACCGGTTGGATTTTTCTGGGACGCCGAAGATTCGCGGCTATTGGCGTGTGAAAGCAAACCCCTGCCGCGACAGCAATCGTCCGTACGAGCTCTACAGCCCGAATCGCAAATACACGTACTATTTGTCGATGGGCAGAAGTCGGAACTGGCCGAGCTGGAGGTGCTGGAGCCGAGAACTGACGGGCCGGGTGAACAGCTCGAGCTGATCGGTTTGTGTGTGCCGCATCTGATCGTGTTGCGAAGAAACGAAATCGCACGGCTATCGCTGCGTGACTTTAAGGGCTTAGATACGTGCGATCTGGCCACCCGGGAGATGGTGCTCAACTTTAGCCTGAATGTAGCGCAGGAAAACATGGACCAAGCGTTTAGCTGCATCCGGTCGCTACGTTCCGATACGGTTTGGGCAAATTTGGCCCGGCTGTGTGTGCAGACGGGACGGTTAGATGTGGCGAAAGTTTGTCTCGGGCATTTGAGACGTGCCCGGTCGGTGCGGGCATTGAGACGAGCAACGGAGGATGCAACGTTGGAGCCGGAAGCACGCGTTGCTGTGTTAGCGATCGAGCTTGGGATGATGGACGAGGCGGAAGCACTGTACAAACGGTGCGGTCGGTACGATTTGCTGAACAAGCTGTACCAAGCGTCGGGCAGGTTTGAGGAAGCGTTGGAGGTGGCGGAACACTTCGATCGGGTGCATTTGCGCAACACGTACCATCGGTACGCGGAATGGCTGAAGGAGTGTGGCAAAACGCAGAAAGCGATACAGTACTACGAGCGGACGAGCAGTTTGATGCACAACATTAGCCAGCTGCTGATGGATGATCCGGCTGCATTGAAGCAGTATATGCAGGGTACGAGTGATCCGGAACTGTTGCGGTGGTGGGCTCAGTACGTCGAGAGCAGCGGTGATATGGAGGGTGCGTTCAAGATCTACCAACGGTCGGGCGATTGGTTCTCGCAGGTGCGCATCCTGTGCTTTATCGGGCAGGTTGGTCGGGCGGATGAGATAGCGCGAGCTAGTGGAGATCGGGCCGCTTGTTATCATTTGGGCAGATATTACGAGAACAGTGGGAAGTTGCAGGAGGCTATACAGTTCTACACGCGCGCCCAGACGTACGGTAATGCGGTGCGCATCTGCAAAGAGAACGATTTGCCGGATGATCTGTGGACGGTGGCGTGTACTGCACGGGCCCGGGATAAAGCGTCCGCTGCAGCGTACTTCGAAGAATCGGGCGATTATAGGCGTGCGGTAGAACTCTACCATCGTGCCGGGATGTTGCATAAAGCGGTGGAGATGGCATTCCGGTCGCAGCAACCCGAATCGCTGCAGGTTATCGCGTCCGAACTGGACGCTTCATCGGATCCTGATCTGGTAGCAAGATGTGCCGACTTCTTCGTCGGCATCGAACAACCGTGCAAGGCGGTTCAGTTGCTCGCAAACGCCCGGCAACTAGCGCGCGCCCTAGCGGTCTGCGCGGAACATCGCGTGCCCGTGACAGAAACGTTGGCAGAACTGTTAACTCCCGGGAAGGAAGACCTCCCGGAAGGTGAACGCATAGCGCTACTACTACGGCTCGGTGACATTCTCCAGGAGCAGGGTGATTATCATGCGGCGACCAAAAAATTCACCCAGGCAGGTGATCGGGTGCGTGCGATGAAGAGCCTGCTCAAATCGGGCGATACGGACAAGATCATCTTCTTTGCCGGTATGTCCCGCCAGAAGGATGTGTACGTGATGGCGGCAAACTATCTGCAGGCGCTCAACTGGCAAAACGATGCCAAAATCCTGAAAAACATTGTCACGTTCTACACGAAGGGCCAAGCGTACAGTCAGTTGGCGAACTTTTACGCAAACTGTGCCCAGGCGGAGATAGACGAGTTCCGGGACTACGATAAAGCGCTCAACGCATTGCAGGAGGCGGTCAAGAGTTTGTCCCGTGCCTCACCAGGGTCGAATTCTTCCCAACCGGCGGCACTCGATACGTTGCAGCTAGCGATGGCTGAGGTTCGGCGCGTTATCGAACTGCAGGATGCAACGGAACGGCGCGAGTATAGCAATGTGATCAAGTTGATCAAGGTCCGGTTGGAAGA
>KZ063083.1:31017-50121 GCA_002091835.1 Anopheles maculatus
GTTCAGCAGTCGGCACTTGAGCGCACCGATGCCTTGTACGGTTTTGTTCGGCCGGTCAAAATTGGCTGACCCGGCTAAACCCAACAAAAAGTTGAAGCAAAAAAACAATGCGCACAGCACAATGGGGGTGCTTCTCGGCAACCCCATCCGGAGCCCAACATTCCACAAAACTCGAAACGCAATTCCGATACCGAAGCATCCTTGAAAGTGCACCCGTTCGCATCAATAGTCAATCGAGTGGGTCTCAGCTTTCTCACTCGCTCACGCTAACTCCAAAGTTGGACTGGTTGGTGATGGGTTTTTTCGTTTCAGGTTCATTCAAATGCGTTGTGATTGGTTCGGGTGGTTCTCATCTAAAATACTACCGGGAAGGGCACGACGGCAACGACGAGGTAGTGGGGATAGTGGGGCAAAACTTTTTGCCCTTCCGTCGCTTCGTTGTGGCGGCCTGTGGCATTCCGTGCAACGCCGTACAATGGTTTCGGCAGCAGGATCGATTGAGTCCTCTTCACCAGCTCCATAGTAATCAAGCTATCGGGGCATCGGGCAACATCGAAGCTCGGCTCATCGAACGCATTATCGTTGGTGGGAGCGAGCAAGTAATGTGCGGACAAGCGCACCGGGAAAACACAAATTAGACGAGAAAAAGTAACCCATAAACTAGTGGGCGGATGGTTGTTTGTTTCTGTACCAAATCTGAATAGAATTAAGCGCACGGGCTAAGTCGAACTTCCGGGTTTTGTGTGCTTCCTCGACTGCGTACCTTTAGGTGAGTTGAACTGCTGCACGAAGTTACGTACAATGGGTACGGCTACCCTGGGGGGCCGGTGTGGTGAAAGATTTTACCAAAAGTTTTGCTATTTTCTAGGGCTAGGAGTTGGCCAGACGAGGTCGGACAGGGAGCGTGAGTGCTCTTTGCTTAAAGATGCAGAAAAATCCGACCGATTTGTATTAGTTGAGTTCGATTCTACTACCTACCAAGGTGTGTATGGTAATTTCCTGTGTTATTCTCACACACACACACACACACACATAACACTTTCCATGTACAGGGTGCAGGGAGAGAGAAAAATCAAAAGAAACCTAGCATTGGTACCATATTGACGGAGGTAATTCTGGTAGTTGAGCCAGATGGTTCCGGGGTAGTATGTTAAGCGAGTGTTTGGTTTGTGTGTTTTTTTCTTCTTCTCCTAAAACGCGAGAATTCAAGAGCGTTGGCGTTTGGAAGGACCATCCAATCATCCAGGTCCAGTGGTTCTCCAGTACTGTTGAGACATGCGAGTTTTTTTCGCTGTTGTGTTTGCCAGTTCAAAAAGATTTGGTGGGAGCAGTTAAACATTATGTATTGTGAGCGCTATATTTTTTTTTGGAATATTAAATTAATATCAGCCTTTAATAAGGGGCTTTAAAATGTTGTCTAATTGACAAGTTTGGAAGCCATCATTTAAACAAATTTATGTTTGTTTAATTTTTTTATTTTTAATTGTAATCACAAGTGATATTGAAGAGATCTTTAATAAATAAATCAAACAAACAAATAGAAAAACGCTCAATGTTTACAGTGCGGCAAGTTGAAATTGATTATACGGTGCCAGTTAAAAGAATCTTAATGAGAATTAATATTCCCGAGCCATTGTAGTTGAAGGATGTATATCACTATAACACGTCTAGTTAGGTCGGTCTTCAAATATCAGATTTTGAAGATCAGAGTGCAAAATTTTCAGATAACCCAGGTCACAGGGACTCAAGATCATCGTGGCGAGAAACAAAATGGCGTTCTGTCAGCTGTGAATCATAGGAGAATGCCGACATTATGGCCTAATAAGTTACTGTGCTCAGGCACTAAACTAAATAAGAACTCGCATGTAGTGACGGATGTACGGATACCTTATACATCGAAGTTGAAAGGACCTGAAACGTCATAACTCTTTAAACTGCAATAAATTACAATCTCCTCGCGATTGATACAGTTTTCTGGGTTGCACAAAATCTTCTGGAGAACTTGTGAACAATAATATACACATTCTCGCCAAGCTCATTCGATCTAAGCCTCAGAAAAGAGCCTAAGAGCTAAGAGCCTCAGAAAAGTATAAAGCTTTAGAGTCACAGACTTCGTTCACCTTTACATGAGGATAACATAAGGTCTTTAGATTTTCGCGTAATCTAGTAAACCTCATGTACTTGATGCTTAAATGGCTTAAAGAGGTTTTAATTTCCTAAAGAATGCCTAAAGAAACTTCCTTACTTTAGACGCACATAGTAAGGATCTTTAAGTTGATTTGAGTAGTGTCATCCATAGTCTTACCGTGTTTCTACTTTGTTATCCCATTATTCTTGTTTTGAAGTCCTATTAGCTGTACCATACCTATAAAAACGTAAATTATATCCTTTCTAGTGCAAATTTGAATAACCAAAGCTGTCAAAGCTGGCACTGCTTCAATGTGACATATCTTCGCACTTAAACAGGGAATCTGCATAGTACAGATGGGCATAGTTATCAAATAATGCTCTTTAGAAGATCTTTTCATATAAAGCTTATTTCACAAGGTTTCATCATCCTGCCTAAGAACCACTGACTTACAGCCGAGCTTGACGATGGTGTTCGAACACGACAGAACACCAAACAAAAAAAAAAATCATGAATTCTTGTAGTAGTTAGCGTTAAAAGAGGACGGGGAAAAAACTACCCCAAAACTAACAAACAAGATATTCGCCGAATAGCCATCTGTGCTTTCTTCCTTTAGCCTTCTCACTCGCTCCTTCTTTATCCAAGTGCAAAGTGATTTCCCTTTCCCACGAAGCGTTAAGACTAAGTGAATTGAGATGTGTCATCAACAAGGGGCACACATACCATCGCACCCGGCTCTTTCTATGGCTCTGTAGAAGGTGGTGTCCTTCCAAAAAAAAAAAAAAAATGACGATGTGTGGGTGTGCTTGTACGGACACAGGAGGACACCTGACCTGGAACAAATGGGTTCTAATGTTTTCACTTTACCTTTAGCCGTTGCCGAAATCTAAACAAAAGATATTTTAAGTCCATTATGGAAATTACGCTGTACACGGCTTGCCGTTCGGTTCTTCGGCCGGCTTCCCTACCATTAAGCGTGCGTGGGTTCTGCGCTTAAAGGATGAACACGGTATGCTTGCAGCAGCCTCGGCACACCACGTGCACGTGAGTATGTGGCCACCGGTGATGGGCATGTAATTGAATGGTTTGGAATGTGCTGCCGGTAGTGGCGGACGGTTTGATCCTGCCAAAAAGGCATCCCTGCTTTGTGGCCTCGTTCTCGTGGCCAATGTGGGCAGCATTTCAACGCAATGACATTCCTTTACCCAATGCCTGGGCAAGGTGCGCGCAGCCGACATTGAACGGAGGCCTGATTGAATTCCGTTTTGCGGTTTGGAGACTGGGGCCATGGGGCGAGCATCCTCGACGCTAAGAGTGGCTATTTAGCTAGCAGTAAAACATACTCTCCCGTAGTCAATCCTTTTTGCTGGTTGTTTCGTGTGTACGGCGAACGCTGCTGAGCAGCAAACGATGGTCCGTGTATGTGTAGGTACATCCCTCCATCTGTTCTTACCCAGATATATCCGCTGGTGAAGAAAATTCTGTTTTTTTTTCCTTGTGCAGCTAACCGAGTTAATTCAAATCTATTTGCCATGTTCTAGCATTAGCCGATAGGTTTGGTTCGATGTCGGCAGCCCGGGCAATACAGTGATGCCGAGATGCGTGTGGAAACGTTTGCAACTGCAGCACGCCCGCGGCCAAGCGAAACAAGATGTATTGTTAGCGTACGTTCGAGGACATCGTGATGTTCTCTTGTCGGGCGAGCACCGTGCAGGAGGCCATTTTAAACTAGCTTGCCACCTGGGAACGGTCGTCCGGTGTTTTGTTTTTGTTTTCAATTACCGCACATGTTCCTCCCGCTAGAAAACATTCGCCCATTGTTAGTGTGTTTCAATATCGACGAGAATGCACATTACGGCAAACAGAGCCGGGTTTGTTATCCGTCAATTGGAGTCCTCAGTAGGGGGGGCGTACGAAAGGTTGTATTGTTAAAAAATAATGAGCCACTACGAGCCACTAGCAAATGTTACCGCTACTAGACTGGCTGTTCGAGGGAGAGATCAAGCACCCGCAGCAAGGCGAATGCCACTTCTTTTGCGTAGTTTTGTAACTAATTATCTCATTGAAATTGCATACTTTACGGTGTTGTAGTAAAAATAGCTTCGTGTTGCATACATTTAGGCACAAAAGGGGATATATTTGAGGGGTTCTCTATTGACAAACTTTTTGTTTTAGTGTACTTTTTGACAGGTTAGATGAAGGTGTGTAGGTTCAACTTTCTCTATCCTTGGTGGATCCTTTGCTAGAACCAATGGTCTGCTCCATAGGGAAGTTAGGTTTGCCAGTCTTTACTTCAACCGAGCGCTAGGGAGAGGCCATCCGAGACCCATGGAGTTGAAGGTGGTCTATAAGTCAATCCATATCTTAAGACCCTATTGTCTATCACCGAGAATCTGCTCCAAGGAGACAGAAATACCAGTATTTACTTCAACCGAGCGCTAGAGAGATTCATCCGAGACTCACGGAGGTGAAGGTCAATCCATATCTTAAGACCCTATTGGCTATCAAGACCCTATTGGCTATCTGCTCCAAGGAGACAGACTTGCAAGTATTTACTGCAACCGGGCGCTAGAGAGACTCACAGAGGCGAAGGTGGTCTATAAGTCAATCCATATCTTAAGACCCTATTGTCTATCACCGAGAATCTTCTCCAAGGAGACAGACTTGCCAGTATTTACTTCAACCGAGCGCTAGAGAGGGCCATTCAATACTCTCGGAGATGGATTCTTCGAGGATCTTCTTCTCTAAGTCAATCCAGATCCTAAGGCCACTGTAGCTATCATCGAGAATCGGCTCCAAGGACACGGTAATGCACGTCTTTGTTTCAACCTGGAGCTAGTACTCTGAATAAGCCAATCCAGAGTCCTGACATGCACGCCATCATTAGTTTGAGACTCTCCTACGCAGCAAAAGCTCACCGAAGGATCAAGGGGCCATTCTGAGTAAACTTCTCCACTTAAAACACACCTCGCTTGACAGTTGAAGCAGGGACTATAAAGGACTTAGATGCGTTCATGAGGATGACGCTCACTCATGAACTATAGGGCAAAGGAACTTCCTTATGACCTAACGACCTTTTATGAATGCCATTCTTGGCTTACTAGACTTATTATTATCGCATAGTTGTATAGTCAGTCCTCACTATGGGGGTACGGCCCAGATGAGACTTAAACCCCGGTCCTGTCGTGTGAAGACCGGCGCCGCTGTCGCATCTACCACCGGGCCGCCCCAAAGGGCAAAGGAACTACACACGTCATTTTATGAGAATGGTGTCGTGCATTCCAGACCCTTAAATCGTTCAATATTTCTTCACGAAGCGTTGAAGTGTCCCTCGGTTGAAGCACGCTAAACAGTTTCTGACGTTTGCTGGCATGAAATCGGGAACCTTTTTCCCAGTGAAGCTAATATTTAAAGCAATATCCACTCACTGCACGACCGTTTAATAATGGAACCCCAACCAGCGCCAAAATGTATGCAAAACCGGCCTCTGCTTTCATCGATTGCTCGATTTCCGCAGGCAGGCGAATAATGCTAATGACCTGCCTGTCTTGGCTTTGTGCACCGGCGTCTCCCAGGAGGGGGGCTAGTGAAGGGAGAACGCACATCACACCCTCACCGTACCTTTCTTTCATTTGCAGCGGTATGAACTGTATCTTATTTAGTGTGTTCCCTGCCCAAAACCGAATAAAAACTGAAACGAACCTTCTGCGAGAACGATTTACAATCACACTGGGCAGAAACTATTCCGCGGATGGTATGGCGAGGGGAAGGGGGGGCGGGAGGGGGAGGGGAGGGGGAAGTTCCACGGCATCCGGCATGATTGCTTTCATCTTGCCCTGGAGCTGGCCGGCCACGTGACCGTTTTGTGACGCGCTAATCTTACGGCCAAAAAGCGAGCAATTAGCTAATTACTCAACCGTATGCAGCGCAGCGGGGTTTGGCCGTTCCGTTTTGCAGTGCGGACGATAATTTGCAGCAGTAGCGGCACCTGATGGTGGGACGGGGGGCAAGTGGGGCTGGAGCAGGAAGAATGGAAGCGGAGCGAAAGTCGTTTTCTTTTTGTCGTCGCTGCAGCGCTGTGCATTGCAAAACCGGTGACCCCCCCCATCAGTATAAGTGTGTTCCTGTGGGCTGTGGAAGAAGGAGGGGGGGAAGGGGGGAAAGGAGAATGGAAAGCAAATAACAACAGGAAAAAAGGAAAATGCAAGCGAGCGAGTAGTTTTACTAGGGCGGGAGAGGAGGGAAAAATCGCCTTCGAATAACTTTGATCATCCCGAAACGTCTCCCGGAATGGAGCCGGGAACTGGAAGACTCGTTCCGTTAATCCTTCCCTTCGTTCTCTTCCTCCCTTCTCACCCCCCCCCCTCCTCTCGCGCCACCCGAAAACCAGCGTCTCACTGTTTAAGGATTTTCATTTCTATAAATAAAACTTTTTAGAAGCTAAAAACTCTTCGCTCGTTCGTGTACACTGTGTGAGTGTGTTTTTTTGGTTGTTTGTACTTACACACAATTTTTGCCGGTCCCGGAATTCGAATGCTGCTTTCTCTGTCTCTCTCTCTCCTTCTCTGTATTGTATCGTTTAACGTAGAATTTTCTCCGGCTTTCCTTTTTTTACGCCGCGCGGACTAAGGTTGAAAAAGAGGGTTTTTGCAAACCGGTTTGGTCCGGATGCCTGAGCATTGCGGTCTTCTTTCCGGTCTTCGCCATCCGTAGTGTGTGAGGAGGAGGGGGGAGGGGGGAGGTAGTGTAACGTTTCGTCTCTCGTAAAACTTGTCGCTAGCCAACGCGTACCACACTTAACCTCCTCGTCCAACTCCAACTCCCTCGGTAGCTCTCGGTATGGCGCGCGATAGTGGCACTAGGCCATCCGCACGACCGGTGACTATTTCGGTTTACTGGTTTTCGCTTGAAACGTGAAATCTCATTTCCTTACCCGTAGCGTTACAAGCGCGCGCGTGTGTGTGAGTGTTGAAAATGATATTATACTGTTGTTTTTTTTTTGTTGTTGGGGCTGCCACTTTGCCTCCTCACTTCATATTAATCTCGCTCGTGATAGGAACAGTGAACGAAAATAGTTGTTTTTGTTCACGTATTTTAAAACAAATATACAAAATACTGTAAAGTTCTACAGTTCTTATGTTTAAGAAGGCGTCTTTACTTAGCTGCAAATTAAAGGCGCCTAAAGGTATGCAACATAAATTATTTTACTAAGCAATGAAGTAGCAGCAAAGGATTATCAAGTGGTAATGGTTGCATGCTTTTAGGGGCAAACAGTTCTTTTTCTTCTCTTCATTCGCCAAACAAAAAGGCTAGTAATCATAGTAAAAAAACTGACAATAAAAAATGTATAATTTTTTTTACTTGTTTTTCTTATTTATAATGGTAAAAAGTAGTGTTGTGCTTAATGAATCTTATCAAAAGAGTCATTCATATGAATCTTCAGTGATGAGTCATTCAATTCATGAGCCCACTCCTCATGAATCCCCGAAGATTCATGAATCCTCAAAGATTCATCCTTACCTTTCCTTAAATGCTTGTATCAAAGCGCATCAAAGTGCGAGGAGGGGGGGGGGGGGGTGGTACGCCAGCGGGGAACCCCGACTGGCCACTCCCTCCGCTCCTAGGATGATCCGCCACTCAATCCGCACCTAGGATGATCCGTTCTATCAATTCGTAGATCATGAATCTTTGAGGATTCATGAATTCTTGGAGATTCAAGAATCTTTGGAGATTCATGAATCTTTGGGGATTTATGAATCTTTGGAGATTCATGAATCTTTATAATAGAGATTCAGAGTCATTCATTCAGTTCTAAGATTCATTCAGATTCATGAATCTGAATCAGATTTAACCAACACTAGTAAAAAGCTTGTGAAAGTCTGGTGGAGAAGATGCTTAGAAAAAAGGTTTATTTATTATCAGGTCTATAAATAAGTTTTGTTGGTTTTTTATACATGCGTCGTTCGCTTAAAATTTTCACTTTAGTAAAATCTGGCAACACTGTTATTTTGAAGTGTCATCTTCTAGGGTTCGTTTGCCCCTAGCTGTCATTTCGTCAATTAGCACACAAAGGCAGCGTCCTCAGTTCCCTTCTCTTCATCCTTTTTATCAACGACCTAAGCTACCTTCTCCCTCACAGACTCACATCTTATGTACGCTGACGATGTGAAAATTTTCCTCCCTATAACGCACCCCCGTCACTCCACCTCCTTGCAACAGCTGTTAGATTCCTTTTCTCTTACAACTGTGCTCTTCCAACTGCCTCTCCCTAAGCCTCGACAAGTGCTCCGTTATCTCCTTCTCTAGATCCCTCAATCCTATCTCGGCTCCCTACTCCATCAACTCACAAATCCTCACTAGATCCTATGCTATTAATGACCTTGGCGTTATCCTCGACAGTAAAATAACTTTCCACGAACACTACAGCTACATCCTCACAGAAGCGTATAAGACCCTGGGTCTTATTCGTAAATTTTCTGCTGACATAACTGATTGGTCCGATCCATCCTCGAGTACGGGTGCATCGTCTAGTGCCCCTCGGCCTCACTTTGGATCGCCAAGCTGGAACAAGTGCAGCGTTACTTCACCAGGCTAGCTATCCGCAGGTTCCTTGGCTCCTCCAATCATGCTCTCCCTTCCTATGACACGCGTTGTCAACTCCTGGGGTTGGCGTCCTTAGAGAAGCGGCGTTCTGTGGCTAGTGCCGTCATCATCGCTGGCCTGCTCCTTCACGTTATGCTTCGGTCACAACGACCCTTCTTCCTTTGTCTGCACAGTTTCAATAGTTTCTCCGATCTATTCGACTACAACTCCTCCATCACCGCTTTCCGATCACCGTTCTTCTAACATCCTCGAACCGCACATACCCGTGAATCCCATCCACCTTCGTCCACCGAGACCCATCGTATGATGAGGGAATACTTGTGGCGATCAAACTTCATCGGAAAGAGCGTGCCAGAGGTGGTTTCAACGGTTTACATGTGGCAATTTTAGTATGGAAGAACGCTCCGGACGGCCAACAAAGTACGAAGATCGAGAACTGGAGACAGCACTTGATGAGGACCCGACCCAAACACAGACTCAGCTGGCAAATACGTTTGGCGTTACGTAAGTAACTTCCTCGACACCCAAGCGGACTATTCATGGCGCCGAGGTGATGCTGTGCATTTGGTGGGACCAGCTGGGTGTGGTGTACCAAGAAGCGCTGACGTTTACCGACGATAACTTATGCGTTTGAGCGCGCCCCCGAAAAAGGCCCCCGTAGACGACCAGGCATCACAAAATCATTCTGCTGCACGACAACGCTCGGCCACATGTGACGCACTTACCTTAAGACACTAATATAGCCATATAGCCCAGATATTGCACCCTCCGACAACCATCTGTTCCGGTCGATTGGGCATGGCTTGACCGCGCAGCACTTCCAGAATTGCGCCGAACGCCGAAAAATTGGATCGAAACATGGATTGCGTCCAAACTGAATTTCTTCTTCGTATCATAACCTCACATTTACCCTTTTACTGACTTGTTTTTTAGTCCTCAGACCAAAAGGATTTTTCGCATAGTACTAGTTGCATAATTTAGGGCGAATATGAATTTTTATTTGGTTTAGTACATACAAAGCTTATCGAACACAATCCCAGCGTGCTGAAAAATATTTACATCACAGCAGACGGTCCAGACCATCCAGCTCAGGGATGGTGAACTTTGGAACGCGGAGAGAGAGAGAGAGAGAGAGAGGGCGAGGGTTTTTCTCTCCTACTCCGAATTTAAAAAAAAAATCATCGTACTCGCTTACAGCGACGACAGTTCGAACGGATATGGGTAGCGCCGCTTTGTCAACTAAATGCCCGAACCGCCACATCTTGCTGCCGATACCAGGCACGGATTCGGCAAAAAGTGGAATTTTATTTCGCCGGAAATGCGAAACAGAGGGTCTGATGATGAACTGTAAACTGTTGCCGGCGAGCCCGACGAAACAACACCTCCCCCCCACATGCAATGAAGACATTTAGTACGCCGAATGAATGGGGGGGGGGAAAACGCAGAGCAAAAAAAGCGAGAAAAACAGCAAAATTGCATACATTAAGGCGCATAGTAAAAAGTTGTAAATTTTGTTACTTGGACGAAACAAAACAAAAAACACAACCATTCCAATTTTCGATCGCTTCGAGCCTGCTAGATTATTAAAGGCAGTTCGTTGCAGCTTTCGCTCACTTCTCCCGCTTCTTCCCTTCGCTGCACTTCGGGGTTTTTTTTTCGGTCGGTCTCTTATCGCTAGTGGTTTATTTGATGCGGAGCCGGAGAATAATTTTCCTAATGAGGCTTTCGGTGGAAGTTTTGCCACCGGCTAGTGTTGAAACTTGAAAACCGGCACAACCTTAAAACAGCCGGCTTGTGAGCTCGGCCAGCTTGAGGTAGTGCTGGTTGGGAGTATGTTTTTAATTTGGTTTTTTTTTGTCCCTTCAACGTGAAGCCATCCAGATTCTCGCCCTGCTTCAAGACGAATTTTCGCCGAGGCTCAAAGCAAGTAACGTAGTTAAAATGAAAGTTTCGCGTCCAACATCTCCCCTAAGCTGGTAAATACGAAGTGGTGTCGGTGTTTTTTGTTTTCGCCCCGGCTTTTCGCTTCCATTCGCTCTCGTTTCACTTAATTTTTTTGGTTGTTCCGTGTATGTAAGTATTTGCCGGTGTGCTCCCGGGAACGCTTAAACAAATTAGTCGAAGACACTGCTTTAAGCCTGCCGTTGACGACAAACACTGAAGCCGCAAGGCCGAAATTTCGCCACCAATTTCGCTCGCCATTCCATCATCATCTGCACGAGCGTCATTGCCTACCTTCAGGCGTGTGCGCAGCGCTCGGTTAGTTGTCGGTAGGTTGCTTGTTAATTAATTTATGATTTCCAATTTGCTTCTAGCCGGTGCTCTAAGCTTGCACCGATCAATCGGATACGGATTGTAACGCCAAAGGGTGGGGATTGGAAATGCAGCTTGTCACCGGGGGTGGGGAAAATGTGGTGCGCGGTGCACCGGGGTTGTAGAAAAATTAACTTTGATAGAGTTTGTGTAAGTCGGGCAAAGTTGCTCCTGCTCGATGCACTTGAAACGGTTATTCAAACACATGCACACACACACACACACACACATACACTAGTAAAGTCTGCAGAGGGTGCTATTAGAAGCAAAGGCACAGCTCGTGCCCGTTCGCACAGGCAAAAAGAGTGCACCGGGCAAGTCTTGTGAGTAATTTAGGATTGCGACATTACAGTTTGGTCGTTCAGTGTACCGAGAATGGGAGGAGGAGGAGAAGGGAAGATGAAGGGAAATTGGGGAAAGATGGAGATGCTTTATACCTACCTACACACAAACACACACACAAACAGTATACTTTTTTGTGTCATTTTAGTTTACTCTCGAAACCATGGGCAGAGCACTTTTTTCGTCACTTTCCTTAGCAGAAGGGCAAGTTTTTCCTAAAGATACACACACACACACACATACACACACACACACAGATAGTTTTTGGGGCGCTTCTGTTTCATGGACTGAATACATCTATTTTTCCATTACGATGCTTTAGATGCTTCGGCAGCAACTCCAACGATCGGCTCCGTTCGTTTCAAGTAGTGTTTGTCTACCTTCAGGCGCTTCATTACTGATTGTTGCAGTTGCAGTAAAGCTTACACATAAAAAAAAAAAACACACACACACACACACAAAATAAAGTTGAAAGAAAGAAGAACAGACACAGCAACAAGAAAAAAAAGAAGAAGGAACAAACAAACACACCCAACGCTCGTACAGTGGAACCGTTTTCGTACCCGAATGTGTTCCTATTCGTTTTAATTAAATGCATTTGACGCACTTCGTTTTCCATCCGGCAGGGGAACGGTGAGCGGGGTTTGTTAAAGCGAAAAACCCCTTTACGGAAACGCCCAGCCCCGGTACCGCATCTCGACAAAGCAATAAATTCAAGTACGGTTCGATTTATCTACGGCGACTTATTGCTGCTGCAGCACGGCAAACCGGCGTACTCGTTCTTCGTTTGCTTTCGCCCATGCCGACGGTGCCGGGGGTTCGGGCAAACATTGGTGCTCTTTTGAAGTCGACTTTCCTCGAGCCTCGCCGCCCGGTGGGATGGATTTTTCTCGCAAGATTTTCTCGAGTGTTGTGCCAGTTTGTGGCCGATTCACGTTTCGGGAGGGATGCTTGAGGCTGGAAGCTGGACGCAGTGGATGTAGGTGTAATATAGATAGATATTTAGGCGATGTGTCTACTACTTGATGCGTACTGCTCTGTACGTGTGGCGTGTGTGTGTATCTGAGATGCTACGCCGGTTCGATGATAATCGATTGAAGTTTGAGACGCGATCCGGGAAGGAGGTGGCGCAGTTCCGGTAAAGATCGGAAGTTGAAACAGGAAACAGTTAAGTGTGGTTAGGTTTTTTTACATGAACTAACTCCAGGGAGCGATTCTATGTGGGAACTGTAAAGATACATTCAGACGAGCAGTTTTAGCTTAAAATTTTCTTTATGATACGCCTAAAGGTATGCAAACCACGACAACTCTAGGCCAGGTTATTGCTGACTTCCTTGACTTAGTCCACCATTAGCTGGATGATCGGAAATGCGTACCGGGAGAAAAAAAGATCTTCATGATCGTCCGAATGACATCAAATATTTTCTATTAGGAAGTTTCTTTTTCGACAGTTGAATGTGGTTGCTAAAGATATGCAAACAGCATGACATTGGAATGGCGATAAAACTCCATACAATACTTTGGCTTTTCTCAAAATCCGGGTAATTCTAAATGTGACTTCAACATGATAGTATTCGACGTAGGAATCAAATTCTCGATGAGTGTATTTTCTGTTGAGGATTTCACACTTCAAATACATCTGATTATGTTATCTAACGTTTGACTCTCTGTATCCAGCCCCTATCCCTAGTATATTTGAGTCAAAGATGCCAGATGTCGTAGACCAAGATCTCTTGAGGATGTAATGCCAACGAAAAAGAATAACATTATGCCTAAAGCTATGCAAACAGCATAACACAAGAATTATGATAAAAATCGTAACAACTGGCTCCGAAAAACCTCCCTAACAATTCTATGTGAATTGTAAAGAATAGTATAGTTGAGAGCGTTCTTCTGAAGTTTTTTATTTATTTATATTAAATATATTATAAGTAAATAAACAATTATTATATCGCCTAAAGATATGCAACGAGTCTTCTTCTTCTTTGCTGGCCTACTCCTACGGAGCACGTCTTGTAGACAGGGCCTGGCGTCCAATTAGTTTCCAGGAAACTCGGTCCATGGCTGCATTCCTCCACCCCCGGCTGCATCCGATATCCCACAGGTCTGACTCCACTTGATCCAGCCAGCGAGCTCGCTGTGTTCCTCTACGCCTCGTGCCGAACGGGTCGCTGACGAGCACCTTCTTGGCAGGGCATCCTCATCACGTGACCCAACCAGCGTATCCTTCCGGCTTTAGCAACCGTCACGATGTCTGCATCGTCAAACAGCTCAGCTAGCTCGTGGTTCATTCTCCTTCTCCACACGCCCTGCTCGCACACACCGCCAAAGATAGTCCGTAGCACCCGCCGTTCGAAAATGGCGAGTGCATTGGCGTCCTCTGCCAGCATAGTCCAGGACTCGTGCCCGTAGAGGACTACCGGCCGTATCAGAGTGCGATATATGGCGCATTTTGTGCGTTGTTGGAGTCTTCTGGATCTCAGGAGTTTGTGGAGCCCATAGTAGGCACGATTCCCCTGAACAATGCGCCTTCGGATTTCGCTGCTTACGTTGTTGTCCGAAGTTACGATCGTGCCAAGGTAGCAGAACTCCTCTACTACCTCGAGATCGTCGCCGTCAACTAATACTCTGCTTCCGAGTCGTGCTCTATCACGGCCAGACCCTCCGGCAAGCAGGTTCTTTGTCTTCGTCGCATTGATCCTCAATCCAATCCTATAGGCCTCGCGTTTCAGTCGGGTGTATGTTCCATAGCTCGGTACGATCTATGGTGTCGTAGGGTGCCTTGAAGTCTATGAACAGGTGGTGCGTGGGGATCTGGTGCTCCCGGCACTTCTGGAGGATCTGCCGTAGAGTGAAGATTTGGTCGGTAGTGGATTTCCCTCCAACAAATCCAGCTTGGTAACTCCCGACGAAATCTATAGCAAGGGGCTCAAGTCTGCAGAAGAGTATTTGGGACAGAATCTTGTAGACAGCATTCAGGACTGTGATGACTCGGAAGTTAGCACAGTCCAGTCTGTCGCCCTTTTTGTACACTGGGTGAATAACACCCAGTTTCCAGCCGTCCGGTATTTCTTCCTGGTCCCATATCCTAACAATCAGCCGATGCATAATCGCGGCAAGCCTCTCCGGGTCCATCTTGAATAGTTCAGCCACCAGCCCATCACTGCCAGCTGATTTGTTGCATTTCAGCTGTCTGATAGCACTGATGACTTCATCCAAGGATGGCGGGGGCACTTCGTCATTATCATGCTGGTTGTTGTAGTGTTGCTCTCCTCTGCTTTCTGCGCCTGGTCCGTTCTCTCCTGTATCCGCTCCGTTCAGGTGTCTGTTGAAGTAGCACTTCCACCTATCGATCACCTCTTGCTCGTCCGACAGGATATCTCCCTTCGCGTTGCGGCACATGGCGATCATGGGAGTAAAACCGCTTCGTGCCGCATTCAGCATCCTGTAGAACTTACGAGTTTCCCCCGACTGAGATTGACAAACAAATAATAAAACATATGTAATGTAAATATAAAGAACATTAAGTAGTTGAATGATGACGCCTAAAGGTATTCTAATAATTCAAAAAAAGATTAGTAGCATATTACAAAAAAGTAAATTGTATTTTATATTAAATATAGGAGATTACTTCATGGCTTTTTCAACGACTTCATGAAAGTGATATGTAATAACGTTGTAGAAACTAGATTTCTGATGTAGTTTTAACATTTGAGATCGATTAGTAAATAATTGAATGTGACTCCTAAAGGTGGGCCAACTGTGTACCTCACCTCAAATTTTCTTGTAATTTTTTTTCCTATAAGATACATCTCAAAGCAGTCTAATGTAACGCCTATGGTTCTGCAAACAGTATGACAGTACTACTCATTCCTGGTAGAGGGGTATTTGTGGGGTTTCTTCAAAAATTGTTGCAAAAGAGACCGGATCCGGAAGATACGAATGGTTTCAAACATTCCTCCCAGGGTAGAGATATCTCAAAATAGTCTAATAGTACGCCTAAAGGTATGCAAACAGAGTAAAAAAAACGGTTTGTAATAAAAGTTTACAATTTCTAGCAATTTATTTTAAACATAAGCGGAAACCAACACCGTTTCAAAGCCAGTATTCAATAGCTAAAAACTAGTGTGCGTAATCAAAGAAAAGAAACAAAACCCAAACCGAAAACAATCAACTGTAACAGGAGCCGGCACTGGAAGATGATGGCACACCGTCACGGCTTGACACGGCTTCAAATCCCGCAACCCACTAGTTAGCCAGACTGTCGGCAGAAAATCCGTGCGTAATTTGTCATCAAACATATCCAATTTGTTATCCAAGGTGAAAAGGCGCCGACACACGGTGACGACGGATGGGCTCGACCCGGCATGCCGACGTATTCGTCATCCGCTCACCTGCAACGGGGATTTTTGTTTCGTCTTCTTCTTACACCACCATCGTGCACACACGCGCGCATCTTTTATTCATCGCATAAGCCCAATTGTCATCCGGGGAAGTGTTCCGAAGACGAATGGCGAACATCTAAATATAGTGCGTCGTGTGTCATTTTTTTGTTTTTGGTTTTCATTTTCACCCGTTCTTTTATTTGGGAGAGACAGAGTTAAAGGTAGGGAGCGACCTTGAGAAGAAGATACACACACACACACATGAGCACTTTTTGTTGGCGTCATGGTGTGTTGAGCCCGCCAATCATTGAACAACCCGCTGACACGGCTGTGATTGTGATGTAATGACGTTTCCCGCGCACCCTGACATAACCTCAATAAGTGCGATATGGTTTTTTCTTCCTCTTCCGCTTCTGGTTTGTGTTCTGGGGCGCCTAAAAGGCGGCAACCGGAAGCACATCGGATACGCGCGCGTTACGCGTATTTTGGCAGCCTATCTATCATATCACCTCATTGCGAAGATTATACAAACAGCATTACACCGGCGGCAAACCACTTAACGGGTGTGCCACCTCCTGTAGGTGTGTGTGTGTGAAGTATATGTTTTTCAACGCTTTCCATATGCGGTACAGCATTCTTTTCCACCCACCCAGGGGTTCACACACGCGTCAATATGTGAAAGATGGAAATATTATCATGAATAAAATATTACCGGGGCAGGAACCTGTTCTTGATTGATACGTCTCCGGAGGGAAGGCTTTGTGGAACGGGGAGCGAATGGTCCCCCTGCGCGCGTGTGTATGTGTGGGAAAACGAGGTTAAGCGCACGCTGCAAAAACCGGCTATATCGTAAAACAATTCGAACCTAACAGGACAGCCGTTTTGTGCCGTTGCATCCTTCCAGTTCCAGTTTTGTCGTCCACAAAAGGAGCAGGTTTTGTGTTGGAAGCTGACAGCACCAGAATTCCTTCTTTTATCTTTGTGTGCGAACCCGTAAACTAGTGCTAGCGCAGAAGTTAAAGTAGTTCTTTTTACGGTCTGGCGAAGATCCGGCCTGCTGATCCATAAAATTCCTTCGCACCAGCTTTACGAGGCAACACGGGGCTTAGTGGCGTTGTCTTTTTTCTGCTTCTTCTTCCCTTTCAGTCAGACACACACACACACACACGCTCTCTTGCCCTTGGATGGTGGTGTGCAAAACCTCCCCCAGTCGGAAAACCCCAATTTGATTTTCGTCAACGTCGAATAAAGTCATCAAAGATCATGTCACGGTGCCGCGTCGTCCTGGCGTCGGTAGGAGGCCACCACGGCCCTGACGCCAGCCGAATGATTGGGTTCGATTGTAATGGTGACGGCACGGTGTCTAGGGTTTTTTTTGTCGGTTTCCGCTTCGCTTATGACACTGTCTTCGGGTGGTGGCGAAGCGAGAGAGAGAGACACACACACAAGTAAAAATACTTTGCCGTTTCCTTCACATTCGGACGACTTCCGGAACGCCGGGTACACGGTTCGACGCGTTTTCGACACGCTGCTTTATTCCCCTTCATTTCACCTGGTCGTTAGTACCTGGGGTTTCCTGTTGCCCCCCTTCCCCCCCCCTCTCCATAATCTTTCCAGCTTTTAACCCCCGAAGGGTAAACCGACGCCGGTGTAATCAAATTAAGAAGATTAAAGGAATTGATAAGGATATGGAGGGAAAAGTGTTTTTCCACCGTTTTTTCTTTTGGCTGCGCCCGATTGTGATCGCGCACAAGAGATGAGATGGAAGACGGGAAGGGAATATTGAAGTGAAAGAAAAGTTGGAACGAAGCGCAGCAGCGTGGCAGGCAAAAGGAAGGTTAAAGAATGGTGCGACAAACAAAATAAAGAAATGCTATAAAAAGTGCTATAAAAGAAGGTAACGTACGTATGCAGACAAACCGAACATGTGTTTGTGCATTTCTGGCTGCTTGTCTGCTTTGTTACTGTTGTGTGGAAAATCTCTTAGCTCCCCCATTCCCCCCTAACCTCTCAAAAGGTGACAAACTTCATTTTTTCTTACCAAAAAATATCTTTTCATTGGTTTCTTCTGTGTGCTGGTCGCCTGCTTCGCAAGTTGAGCCTCGGGTGGCTGTTTTTCTCCGGCTTGAACGCATTTCATTTTCCCTTCATCCACTCCCCGTTTCCCTTAACTTTAACAAGCTACTTCCATCCCTTTCCCATCGGTACGATAAATTCTACCGAACCGGAAGGCACAACAAATGGAAGAGAAAAGAACGAACAAAAAAAAAATGAATCCTCACGTAACACACACACACGCACGCCCGGCTGAGCTGGAAAGGATGGGGAACACAAAAAGCACGGCCTGCACACATTATCTGATGCTAGCACGAAATACTTTTGTTTTTTTTTTTGGTGCACGGTGAGAAATGCGTGGAACAAATCAAATTACACTAAGAAAAACAAAAATATCGAACGAAATATGAAAAGATGCACAGCACTAAGACGCATATTGCATGCATTTAAGCGATTTTTTTTCGATTGTAACAAAATATTTTATTTGTCGTGTGGAGCTGCATACCTTTAGGCGTTTATTTGAACGGTTTGGCAAGGGAAGCAACGGTCAATAGTACAGCTACGTTCAACATAATAGCAAATGCATTCCTATGATAATTTGATGCATTATTTCCAACGTTTGACATTTGCTTTTTGTTTAACAAATTTAAATATTGTGTTTAAAAAATATTTCTTTTCATTAACAAGCTTGGGAAGGTTCTTCCTTGAGAAAATGCGTTCTTCACTAGGTCACTAAGCAGCCTGCAATAGTATGCGAAATACAGCACCCGTCGCTTGCACAGTGTGATTTTGTTCGTGTGGCCAAAAGTGGTTGAATAAATTAAAACAAAAATAAATGGCAAAATGTTGAATTTTATTCTCGTCTCTACCCTGACAAGATCTTCGTGTCGCGACAGCGAGTCGGCCAATTCGTCCAATGGACTAGGAACATATTAAGTAAGTATTTAGTTTACTTTTCACATATTTTGTATTCTAACTACTCTTCGTCTAAGTCAGGTTTTAGGATTTGCACTGGGATTGAGTCGTAACGCCAGTTCTGGATGCCTTATTAGAATGATTTTTGTCCCAATTTACAATATTTTCGCTGGTATCGGGCGCTGGTAATATTCTCTCATATGGTTTCCAACTTCTTAAGCAGACTCTTCTCGTCTGGCACTAACAACCTCTGTAGGTCTTGGCCTGCTATTTCTAGCTTTCTATGACTAGTTTTTTACCCATAGCAGGATAATCAGTCCTGCGTACGGGGAGGCGATCCGCCGGGATTCGAACCCCGGTCCT
>KZ063084.1:5226-15801 GCA_002091835.1 Anopheles maculatus
GAAATTTTGCCCACACACAACATTCGGGGTGAAGGGGGCCCGTCTCTGTTCACATTGCACACACGTCACACACACACATAGCGTGTATGGATGTGTCGTTGTGTTATCTTCGTAGGCGAGCTTCGCTTTGTGCTGCCGGGAACTGTGCGTCCCAAACGATAGAGAGACTCCTCGAAAGATAGTGTGGGACCGGTGTTGTTGGCGGGTGTGTGGATGAAGCGGTCCCACAAAATTCCGACCCCGACCTCCACCTTCGCGCCTTCTCCCAGCCCACTTCTATCGCTCGGTTTTCGCTCGCTTTGTTCCAACTTCCTTTTCCTCGCTTGCTGCCACCGCTTCCTGCCCCCGTACGCTTATATAATTTTGGGGGAGGGGTAGGATCAATCGAAATTGCGTCTTACTTTTTTGATCGAAAGGTATACGCGCCAACGAAACGGGGGCGGGGTGGAAGGGGTGTCCATTTTTTTTGTTGAGGAAGAAAGAGTATGGCAACCTTACAGAAAGCGTTGCTCCAAAGTAGCTCCACTACTCCGTGCGTTGCCCCTGGCCGCATTTGTACTCGTTTGCTCTCCAAAAAGGAAGCAAACAATTCTTTCTTTCGGCACAGGCTGTGTTTCGCTTGATATGCAGCTACCATTCTCACATTGCCTAGTGACCCCGCAACGCTCCTAAACACTCTAGCAGATCGTATCACGATACGGGTACGTTTCGCGCCCGCCAGAGGGCGCCCATTACTGTCTCGCAATGTTTCATACATATCTCTGCTCCGCTCCGATTTGTTTTATTAGCAATGCCTAACTTCCCAACCAAAGCACACAGCTTATTGTTATGAAGAAAGCAAAATATGCGCCCCAGAGTTACTGTGTTTTTGTCTTAATGACGCAATGTCTGAACGCTTCCATAAACAAATTACCAAATATGGTTTGCCGAAGGTCTGTTGCGTTGCCAGTTTGCGCCCATTTCTAACCTTTCATTGTTTGCGTTGCTGTTTTAGGGGATGAAGCTTTTCAAGGTGAATCGGTTGTACAGGTACAGAGCCACAATTTTGTTTTTATGTCAGCCACTTGTCAAAAACAAACCTGTGCAAATTTTGCCTATCGATGGCGTATTCGTTTGGCGCAGTCATGCTGCTGGCAATCTTGCAGCTGGATGCCATATTTTAATTTCAGTACGACGTGGCGCATACTACCAATCACCGTGGGGAGAGAAAAAATGGTTATCGTATGTGCCTTACCGCAACACACACACGCACTAATGGTTTGAATTGTCGATGGAGGCGCACGGTTAGCCGAAAACGTTTGCGCCATGTGGTCAAATCTTTGCGCTTCAAATCGACGTGCTTCGATTTCAATCGATACAACTATGAGAGGCTTCATTTTTGTACCGAGATGACGTGGATAAAAGATAATACACGATAATGCGTGTGTGTGTGTGTGTTTGAGTGCTTCAGATATCAGCTAATAGTACAGGCAGGTGTTTGATATAGTGTCTGCCAAGCAGCACATTGCTGCCGTGCAGGGTTCGCTCACTTATCTTGCTTATCTAAAGGGTTGCTACAGAAGGGGGGGGGGGCGATGCGGGGATTGCTGTGACGTAAAGACCCACCACCACCACCACCAGCATCAGTGCCCATGAAGACCACGATACGCAGACGACACAGACAGAACTGTACGCGGTGATGTGAAAAACCGGTTTAGGTCGAGCCCAAAACGTTCCGACCAATCAGCGTGGCGTGTTGGTGCTTCGGCTCCTTTGTCCACCACCTTTACGGCGCAACACTACCTGCGATAGCGCGCGTGATTTCTGCACCGCAATTTACGCTACACGGCTGGGGATGCTGAAGGCCTTCGGTATATCTTCTGCTGGTGGTGAACTGTTTTAACCTTCCCTACCTCATGCTTTGCTTACTGATCCCGAACTTTGAGTGTGTCTCATTGATTAGGATAAAAAAAAACCAAACACACATACACGCAGCTCACGTCATCGAAACTACGGTGTAAACACGTAGTGGCACGTTTGGTGGCAAGATCCGCGCATCTTATTAAATGTTTTTAATACAACTTCTTAAAGTTACGCATCTCGCATGTCGCAAAACACACACACACATACACGATCAGGAGGGCTCGACTCAAAGTGGCGAACAGCCAATCCAGTGTCGAACGACCGCATGCCGAAGCACGTGGAAGAGCCGTCACCCAGCCTCGCTTCGGTGTGGAATATCGATCGCCCTTATGCGAAAGGGCGACCCGATTTTTACCCAGACAAGGCGAGGGCGGGTTGGTGTGGGAGGAGGAGGGTCCTTTCCATACGCACACACACACACACACACACACATACACTGCAGGCATTTTTTTGCGTTCAAAGCGAAGATCACTTTGATTGAGCGTAATTGCGGTCGACTTCTGCGCCACGATGAGATCGTGAGTATAGGCCGAAGTAGAACAAGAAGAAGGGCATAGCAAAAAAAAAAACCACTTGTCTCGCGATCGCAAACTTTTCGCTCCAGTTCCAGAACGTTCGGTAACTGTTTCGCATAAAATGAAACGAAATCTCTAGTGTATTTGGTTGGTATTATGTTTGTTTCGAGACCATTTGTATGTAGTTTTAAAGAGACTTAACAAACTATAATAAAATGCTGGGGAACCAGCACTGATTCATCTTAAGAAAACAAGATCCTGCTGCGCCAACGCTGGGACAAATAAAACAAGCAAACAGCTCACCTATGTCGTCGCAGGCTTTCGCGGTTCGGTGCTTAGTCACCCGGTGAACATCCAGACCGGGCGCTAAAGTACAGCGCAATGGGGAAAAGCAAAACACCAGCATGACAATCATCATCCGAAATTCCAGAGCGAGTAAACATAGCAGCATAACAGATACCGCATCACGCGGCCCTGTAGAAGGATAAAGATTGGCGCACGATAAGCAGGACCGCTAGTGACGTCTCGAGCACATCACGCGACACCGCCCGCAATGCTTATCATTTAATTAGCAAACGATATCGGGTTGGGGTTGGTCCGGTGGGGTACCACTTGCAGTGAGATAAAACTTTGTTTTAAAAGCCAGACTGACCTGTACCGTGAGTAATTTGTCATTGTAAATTTCTTCGATATGATCATGTTTTTTTGTTTATTATTTTAATTTGAATTTATCTACTTCATTGATAATCGTTTACTGCAGTGCAATGGTTAGCTTTAAAATCTTAAGCTTGCTTTTATCGTGTTGGAAAAGCTTCGGTTTGTTCTAAAAGTTAACGCCGTACAGTATGCAACACGCAGCACATGTCGCATGGAGGCTGCTCTTAGAGATGTAAATTGATGATTTTATGTAATCAAAAAAAAATGTAGTGAACGTTTTATAAACAAATAAAGGACGTCTTTTCCCTTCTTGCTATATCCTCTTCTACCTCGTACTACATCCTTCTAGAAAGGCCTTTTCTTTCTATGTCTTTAGTAGTACAAGATCAACTTGTCCCATCCGTCGAGGAGATGGTTGGGATCTATCAGCGAGGTTTCCGAAACGCAAATTGAACCGCAATGCGCCAAATCTTCGAGAAGATGGCAGTGAAGCTGCATTTTTACCATCTCTTTATTGATTTCGCATATGACAGTTTAGACCAGGGACATACTGTGACCCCCGATTTCCATGTCAATGTTGATTCCAATCTAGGTAAGATGGACTGACCATCGTGCTGAGACGCCAGGCTCCAATAAGCTTATCTTTTCATAAAAATAGCACCAGACAACCTAGACCGTAAAGTTTCTTTTAAGTTGTTTACATGAACCGAGGAGGCACGCGTCCACCAGTAGTACGGTCGGGCTATTGGATTGCCAGACGCCGGCGTTAGATCGTGTGCTTTATCGAGGATTGTTGCACCAGGCCAAAAGCGCGAAACCAGATGACGCCTCACCTGGTACTACAACCTCAGATGGTCTTGGCAAAATATCTGAAGCTATCTGAATTGATTTAACCTGGAGCAGGATAGTCAGTCCTACTTATGGATACAAGGCTGGAAAGGGATATGAAGAACATATTATATTCTTAGTTTAGAGAGCTTTTGATCGTGTTAAGGATGATCGTGTATTATGTCCAGGCCGTCTCCTCGAACGCAGCACCAACTATCCACGAGTATAATATGCCAAAGAAAACAGTAATAGCAAGCCAAGACCTCTCGAGACTGTAGCACCGAACTAGAAAAAAAGAACCAGTTCATTGAAGGGTTGTTCAACATTCTGAAAGATCATTTGGACTATTCCAACTGCTGTCCAGCCGATTCCCGCACCCAAACGTAGCGGATCACCGAACAGTTGTCCATTTGAAAAACAAACAAAAAAAAACATATAGGCTGCAGTTTGATGTCTGTCAGAGAGCTACATGGTCGATTCAAGTGAAGAGTTCAACCGAGAAACCTGATCCTGACCAGAGCTGCGAAGATCAAATCTGCTAGGCCCCCGATACGACGTTTCCAACGGGGCACTAGGCTGCCGCCTACCGTTGGATCCGCCAGTAGCTGTATGCGTACCTATACTTTGTTTGTTCTGTGTTCCACTCTCGGTGAAAAGGCGAATCGAATACCTGTTTTTCATCCCGCAATATAAATCGTTTATCTTCGTCTATGGGAGTGTTCGCGATGCCCAAGAATTTTGCCGAGTTTGTTTACAATCGATGTAAACAAGATTTTATTTGTCATTTCTGGGAAAAAAACGCAATCCTGAGTTTATACGTACGAGTTCAGTTTGACAGATAAAATCGCATGCAACCAAGGCGAAACTATTTTCAAATTTTCATATGCAACTGTTGAACAAAATTTCATTTCCGTGCTTGAGGAACAGCACTACATTTAAACATCAAGGCTTATAAAAGGGAAACACTTCTACTTAGGGCAGTGTTCAAATTCATTGCGAATCAATTGTTTGATTGTGGCATTCAACATTCTGGCTTTATTCAATTACAGCAATTTGAAGAATATCGCAATTCAAATCAACGCAAACACTATTTGAGGTTTACGTTATCTTGTGAATAAAACATGCAACATGCAACGCAATAGAAACGGGAAAATTCCATTAGTCGAAAGTACCGAATGGAAAACCTCGTAGGCTCGAATTTACCGACCCCTGACCGATGAGCCCTTCGAGCACGGTTCGTAAACGGTTGAACGGAATGTCTATGTAGCCTGCATGTGTGTATGTGTGTGTGCGTTTGCTTCTGTTCGTGGTGTGTAGCGACAGTGAGTTTACCAATGCCAGACCAGTCAGTGAGAGTTTTGCAGTGAAAACGCATAGATTAGTAGTAAATTTTAAGTCTCGTCCGTGGTGTGGTGGCTGCAGGTGAATAACGTTATTTAGTTTCGTTAAGCAAACTAGAACCATTTGCACCGTATCGCAGCGATGTACGCTAGAACGTAATGGGTGAAAAAATGTCCATGCAGCCATGCTACGTCAGAATGATTTTCGAATCGATTTTGGGTAAGCTTTTGCTTCTTCAACCAATGGCGTATATGTGGTTTGCGTGAGTGTGACTGAGAGCAAAGTGGCACGAAAGAGCAAGAGCGCATGCGAGTGCGTATCTGTTGTGTGATATAAGTATTGTTGTGTGGAAAAAATGAGAGAGAGAGAGCATGAACAAATATATGCGAATGCGCGACTAATGTTTCGGCTTGAAAGCAGAAAGAGAAGGCAATCGTTTGTAGGGGTGTGTGAGATAATTTAAAAAGTCAATACATACGGCCATGATGGCTATCTACTTTTTAGTCGTTTCGTTCGGAGGCCATATATCGTTGATAAAAAGGTGTTATATTAACGGTTTTGCAAAAAAGAAAAACATCTTGAATGATTCGTTAGAATAGTAGATAGGGTAATAAAAGTGATACAAACAATAAAAAAGGGCCGTATGAAAATGTGTTCACCTGTGCCAAGGTCTTCTCTTTTTCCACAACGAAAAGATGGCGCTGCCTTTGTACCACGTCCAAAAACAATAGTTGCGTTCCATACATGAACTTACCCGAGCATGGTAAACGATGGTGAAGGGTTCGAGGACCCTTGAAACGCAAGAGAAGCGAGAAAAAACAGCACCACAATCAATCCCGTACAATACAGCCGCCGGTATCAACCTGTGCCTCCCTGGTCGCCAACTGTCAAACGTTTGCCCAGAATCCCTTTCCTTCCCTAAGGTGGCCACAGACAGAGCTTCCACGCAGACGCATCTTAGCTTGAACCGAAAGAACGAAGTCGAAGAGTTTAAGTCCCAACCGTGCATAAATATGTGTGCGTTGCACACACAGTCTCCGAGTAAGTGATACGTTCGACGGAAAATTGAGCCAGTAGCGAGACAAAAAAGAAAACACAAAACCGTTCCATTTTCCAACCTAAATGTCTCCATCCGTTTAGGGTGTTGTACACCATCAGTACCGAGGAGATACTGTGTTGCTGTTGCTCGGTTTGATGCACAGTTGTATGCGTGCCTACACACATTACCTCCTTCTAGTGACGAATAATTGAGCCACAACGAATCGTTGCTGTTTGCCTAGAAACCTAGTACCGTATGCGATAATAAAACCAAGAGATTGTTGTTTTTGCTAAATGATTTAAACGTTGCTAAGTTTAGAGTTTTTTTTCTGCTTCTTCAGAGGGGTGCACATTTCCTTCCATCGTTTGGACATACTACGCGAGAGCAATATTTTACTCGTTCTCAATCGCATTTAAGTTCGTTTGGATCACATATTTGCTTCCTCGAGGAAGGTTCTGGTAGAAATATGGTGCTCTTTTTCATCCAGTTCTCTGAGAACGGCAGTCGAACGACATAGAAACAAAGCAATCGGTGAACTGAATTCATACATCAGTCATTAGATATCTACAATCGTCTGAATTAAGCATGTTAATCGTTTCCGATATGCTCATATCTATATTTTACACACGCCAATAACGCAGCACTGTTTTGAACGAAACGTTCAATCGCTGCGAAGCAAATGCCACAACTACTTAGCACATACTAACTGGTGTCTCGTTTTTTTTTTGCTTCGTTTTAGCACCCTAACCGCACCCGGCGAAGAACAAATTAAGTAGTTAACAGGGGAATACGGGAAACGAGACCAACCAATCGCCTGACCCAAAATGGCTATCGAATGTCCCGTCTGTACGCTGTTCCTTCGGTCCGGCATGACCCTGGCTGAGCATTTAGATACGCATCCTAAAGAAAATGTGATAAAGGCGTTGGTCAATATAGTAAAGCACGACGCATTAAGCTACTATCCTGGTTCCGTAGAGGAGCTGGGCGGGGATGAAATCGTACCGGTGGAAGGTACCGGTGGTAACACGTCTGGCATCGGTACCGCAGCCAACGCCACCACCACCACCACCACCAGCAACGCTCTCGCCATTCGGACGAATGAAAGGACGGCCTCGCTCGGTATTTACGATGCGCAACCGGTGTACATGGACAATGCATTGCTAGCCTCCACCAGCAGCGCGGTACAGGCGGCGGTGAGTCAACCGTCCCAGTTCGCGGTGGTAAAAGCGATCGATGCGCATGGTATTCCCAGCTTTCAGCTTAACAATGTAACGCTTATCAAGCGAGAAATTGTGCAGCCGGTCGCGTCTGTATCGGGTTTGTCAGCGCTGACGGCAGTGGCAGCAGCAGCAGCAGCTGCTGCTGCTGCTGCACCGCAACCAACCCCGGCGGCATCCACTACCATTGGCACGATACAGACCGAGCTGAGTGCAATCGGCCCGGTTACAGACGATTACACCGAGCCGGGTGGCAGTGAGGCTGGTCCGGCTCGTACGATAGGAGCTTCCGCTGTTGCTTCGACCGCCGTATATCCCCGCTACACAAACGAGCTTTATTCCGGCCCACCACCACCGTACAGTCGGGCCATATCCTCTACGATTGCGACCAATACACAGATAGCGCCAACACAACAACCCGCGGCACAACTGAATGTGGCACCGAAGTCCACCATCAGTGGTGTCGGTGTTGTCGGTCAACCGATGCAGCTGCTTCCCAAACTCCACTCGGAAACATCCTGCTCTGCGTTCAAACAGTACCCAACGGTACAGACGGACGAATCAGTGGTAACGACGGTAAACTCACCACTGGCCGCCTCAACACCGAAACCGGTGTACACTGCGCCAGCCGCAACAGCAGCTGCTACGCGAATCACCACGACCTGCAGCAGCGTCAGTTCCTCAACGGCTTCGGCCGAGCAACAATCAACCAGCGGGCCGGTAGCAATGGTGCCGACCACTACCACCACCCTGTCCAAAGCCACCATCACAACCCCATCGAAGGCGAACGTTGTGAAGGTTATAAGCAACGTGAAGGTGCAAAGTAAGCTTAAAGACATACAGGAAATTATACTGCAGTTGAATGCCGGCCAGATGTCGATCGTCGGTGACAAGACGACGCTCATTCCACCCACTACCGAACGGCGACCGTCAGCATTTGCTGCTAGCGGTGGATCCGGACGCTCGTTGCTAGCGATAACGCCAACGAAAACGGAACCCACCACGGAACAGCAAGACCCGGTGGATGTGTCAGCTGCCAGCAACAGCCTGACCGCGGTGGAACAGGACGGTATGGAAGCGATGGAGCAATGCGATTATGAGCATGAGGTGGATTACAGTGACGGTTGGCAGGACGATGATAATTATGCTGGTGAGGAGGTGTCCGAACAGTGGGAGGAAGCACCGGAAGTAAAGCGCTTTGCTAGCGATGGCGAAGAACAGACCGATTTGCTGCCAGTTGCGCCCGCAGCCGGCGAAAGGACAGCAGCACCGGCAAACGCCCATACCAATGCGCACGGTACCGGCAGCAGTAGCGCGATGGTCACTAGCGTTATTCGAAAAACGCCGCAGCCAGTACCGTGCGCCCCATCGCCCATTCAGCAACAAATAAAACGTTTAGTTTTTCGGGTGGCCGGCAACTGTACACCGACGACCGTGACGATTGCTCCGGCGGGGGCTTCCTCATCCTCGCCGAAAATTGTTCGCGCCTGGCAAGGCATAAAGCTGGAGTGCACGCCCGAAAGTTCAACGAGTGCTGGCAACCGTACCGTACCGGTTTTACCGAAAGACGACGGACAGGGTGTTGCTGCCGGTTTGGCGGGTCGTGATAACGCCGCCAGGCAAAGGCAACGCTTTCGGCCACCGAAAAAGCTAGCAATTAAGCCAAAGCGGTCCGTTGCGGACGGGAACCACTTCACCACTATTGCACGCCCAACGGTCGCGCAGGAGAATGATGACGAGATGGCGTACGGTGCGGCCGCTTCAACGACCATGACCGTCGCCACAGCACTCACCACGTTAGCGGAAGTGGTATGCACGAACGCAGCGCAACAGCAGCAGCAAACGAACACGGAATCCATTTCTTCCACGTCGTTCAACGGTATCACGGCCGTAATTCAAAAGACTGACCTTGCCGGTGGAACCGCGCAACCGTACCCGGGCACAGCGCCATTGTTGATGGCGCCTATCAAACAGGAATTTGCCCGTGGAACGGCCGATACTGCCCCGTCCGCTGACGTTACGCACAAACCGTTGAGCAAACCGAACGTAGTGCTCGGTGGCCGTACATCGTACACATTTGTAACGCCGCCGAACAATGGTGTACCGGTTGCCGCTGGCGTCGCCGGCCGAAAGGTATTGCCGCCTTCGGAAGAGATCGATGTCGGAGCGTACAATATTTCGTACGTTAGCGAAACGGGCGAAACGATCTACCATCCACTGCCTACGAAAGCGAACAGTACGATCGGGACGGCCGAGTTTGCCAATCGGAAGCTGTCCGCGATCGACCATAAGCTGGCGTCCGGGATGCCGCCGCCTGTCGACAGCCACCACCGGGAAATGGAGAAGGCACAGCTGGTGGAGCTTAAAGAGGAGGAGCAAACACATGCTGCAGCATTACAGGGAGACGGTATCGATGGCGATGATGTGGACGAGGACGATGATGTGCGAGCGTTGGCCGAGGATGAGATGATAGAGACGGAAGAAGATTTAAAGCAAGCGTGCGACAAAATGGATCATGAGACGGCGGATGGAGAGCAAGAGGAACAGCGGTTAGACAGCGACGAGGAAGGAGACTTTGATGATGTGTTCGACGTAGAGCCGCCACCGGTACGGCATCACCAGCAATCTCAGTCACCGTTCGCTGAGCAACCGTCGCGTCGCCGGTTGCTAATGGTGCTTACCAGGATGAACCGACCGCCGGGGGATGATGGGACGGATCGGAACGGGGACGTCAACCTAACCGAGGTGGCAGTAGAACCGATCGATACCGAGCTGGATGTCAAACATCACGAACATCCGGAACTCAATGCCACCATCAGCAACGAATCAAATTCCGCCGAACAACGAGCAACCGAAATGCATCATCTGTCCGATGGTCGCGTAAGTTTGCCGGCAAGCTTAGTAATGAAACGTTTTCATGCGGGAATTATCACGACGGACGACGAGAAGGATATGCTGGAAGCGGGACCTTCATCGCGCAACATTGTGCACGTGGGCGTACCACGGCCGAAGATTCGCGTCACGAATGCCGAACCGTACCAGGGTGCTGCTGGTCGTTGCAGGAAACCGGACCCGG
>KZ063084.1:16184-64721 GCA_002091835.1 Anopheles maculatus
CACCAGCAGCAGCAGCAGCAGCAGCAACAGCAGCAACAGCAGCAGCAGCAACCATAGTGCCGGCCTGGGCAAAGACAGTGGGGAGGGCAGTGGAACGAGCCACGGCGGAACACGGTCCCTACTACCTTCCGGGTCGTCACTCGCGTCCACCAGCATGGAGCGAGCACCGTCGACCGAGAGTCTTAACATACGTACCGACGAAAAGATGCCGGCAAAGGGCGAAATATCCGAGCAGGAAAGTAACGGCGATATGGACGTAACGTCATGGAACCATCGGGTAATGAGCACCGCCACGCTATGGTCTCACTATGCGTTTTAAATACTAATAACATCTACTATCGGTCGTGTTTTCGGTGGTTTTCTTTTCCTCTCGACTAGATGTACGCGGTTGGCGAGAATGTGCCCATCTATCCGAGTTCGTACGATTTATCCACCGCACAGGAGTGTTGGAATCTGAGCAGCCGTAACCAGGGCATCTTTGCTGTAACAGATCATTTTTATCATCAGCAGCAGCAGCAGCAACAACAGCAGCAGCAGCAGCAACAGCACGGTGGCAGTGCTAATCCGCACGGGACGACTATCAGCAACCAATATATGTCTTCGCGCGTTGCCTTGTAAGTATCTTGCTTGTTACAGTAAGTTTGCACATTGGTTTGTTTTTCTTTGTAGTTGAATGTTGAAAACCAGCTATGTAACTAATTCAAATTATCAATATGACATTTATTTATGGTTCATTATGACGGTTGAACGCCGTATTTTCACCACCCCGAGTAGAGATGTGTACACTGAATAAGAGAGAGTGAGTGAGTTAAATAACGCAAGTGAAAATATGGTTTCAAATCCGCACGAAGAGTTTATTCTACTCTTTTAATTTACTCACTCTTTATACTTACTCACTCACTCTCTGTGCCGACTTCTAACTCACTCTTTTCGTTTTATACTCACTCACTCACTCTTTTCATATTATAATTACTCTTTTCTTACGCGAAAAGTGTGTGTTAAAACCGAAAAGAGTAATTATAATATGAAAAGAGTGAGTGAGTGAGTATAAACCGAAAAGAGTGAGTTAGAAGTCGGAACAGAGAGTGAGTGAGTGAGTGAGTGAGTATAAATCGAAAAGAGTGAGTTAGAAGTCGGCACAGAGAGTGATTATAAACAGGTTATTAAATTTTGTTTAGAAAATTATTTTTTAATGAATCTTTAAAGAGTCAGTTAAAGATTTAAATCGTTACAGTTACTCTTTGACTCTGATTTAATCACTGAAAAGAGTGAGTTTTCTCATCTTTAACCCCGAGTGGTGATTTAATATAATTCATAGTTGCAATGCATTTGCACCCCTTGGAATTTACCGTATCGCGGGCATGTACAATTCGTACGAATTATTTGTTTTAATCAACAAAGAAGAAACGTAGCCGGGCCTAACATGTACGGTCCATCCAGGTACACTCACATCCAGGTCCATGTACACCAATCCACCACATGAAGGTTTTTTTTTTAAATTAGTTTAGAGATACTTTGAGTCTCTTCTCTTCTTCTCTTTCCTGGCCTGCTCGTACGGAGCACGTCTTGTAGACAGGGCCTGGCGTCCAATTAGTTTTTTTTCCGATTCGAAATAAATTGTACGTTGTTCGGTGCGGTAGTATTGGGGATGGCTTGCAAGGTCTCTCCCCGAACCCCCTGTCTCGTCGGAGGGCCTACGCTTCCTAGCGGTTTAAAGTCCCGTAGGAAGCCAGGACAGAAAGGACAGCTAGTCGCCCCTAACATGGAGAACAGACGCTAGCTGTCCCCCTCCGCTCAATTTACCCATCTTTCCAAGGGGTTGGGTTTCCCCGTATACCCAAGCTCAGATATTTGGAGAGACATGTTACGTGTATAGAACGACACCGGGGTCGTATTGAGTCGAAGTAGGATATGGAGAGCCTTTGTTGACCTTCAAGAGGCTTCGGATCCATGCCTTACCAGTGCAGTATTGCTACTACACCAGCTTATAGAACCACTTTGAGTCTCATAGACTTCATTCGCCTCTTTTCGGTAAATGTATACATGTGGGTGAAAGAGTGGTGGCAAGATCGGTATCTAGTTGGCAGGTGTTTCGGTGGGTAGTGTAACCATGGCAGTCGGTAAGGTTGTGGTGGATTGTAATATCGATGCCACAGAAGTGGAGGGTTGGATCTTTCGTGGAGGTACGAATGGGTCAGGCGGGAAAAAATTCGTTGGTTGTGGCTGGAATCGGGACCATCCAATGGTGTAGCAGTGTGTTTGGTGGGTCGGAGTTTCGTGGAGAGGTCTAGGTTGTGTCATGTCGTGTTCTAGTGTTCGACAACTATTGTGTTGACGAAGCGGATGACGTCTTTGCGCGAAAGGGAGCTGTGTTGTTCGAGCGGATCTGTTGGCTAGTTGATCGGCTTTCTGGTTCCCTTGAATACCGGAATCACCCGGACTATTGCAGGTGATGGAGGGATATCGTCGAGGGGCTGGATATGTGGGTCATTTAAGGTGCCGGAAGGTCGGAGCGCAGACCTTCATTGGCGACAAATCGAATGGCTACTGCTGAAAATATAGATGTATAGTTGGGGAGTTTGATGGCACGATTGCGAGGCTGGAGTATATCCCACAACGTAGGGTCCTAACCACTAGACGATCACGGCCAGGGGCGGCCCGGTGGTAAATGTGACAGCGGCGCCGGTCTTCACACGGCAGGACTGGGGTTCAAGCCGCATCTGGGCCCCATAGTGAGGACTGACTATCCAACTATGCGGTAACAATAAGTCTAGTAAGCCAAAAATGGCAGGCATGACCTAATAGGTCGTTGGGCCAGGAAAGAAGAAGTATATCCCACAGCCGGCTGTATCCCAGCATCCCAGTGGCATCAGCATTTGATCACAATCGATTGTCGTTAGATCGAATTATACTTAGCCAACAATCCATAAATGTCATAGCCCGGTAGAATCAGTTCTGTGCCATAATGTCAGCAGTTATGCTTGTTCGTTGTGATGTTTTTCTTACTTTATTGTTTTTTATGTCTTTTTGACTATTAAACTAATATTAGGCATCCGTGATTAGTATGATGGGTCGGCCCGGTGGTGATGCGACAGCGGCGCCGGTCTTCACACGGCAGGACCGGGGTTCAAGTCTCATCTGGGCCGTTCCCCCATAGTGAGGATTGACTAACCAACTATGCGGTATCAATTAGTCTAGTAAGCCAGAAATGGCAGGCATGACCTTAGAGGTCGTTAGGCCAAGAAAGAAGAAGAAGATTAGTATGATTAGGTTTGTTTATCATTAGTTTGTAGGAACAACTTTACATTGTGTAAATTTTTAGGTGAACGAAGGCGACAAATAACGCGGTTATAAAGGGGGCTAAAATAGAAATTTAGATACTCGCATTTAGGTTTCGGTTTAGCCAATCATTTGACGAAGTTTCTGATGCAGTTTATGCAGAAATATGATTTGAAGCGCTGTCCGCCATATACCACTGTCCACATATACCTTTACTTCCAATGGTGATTATTACGTCGTAAGATATCGCAAAATTGCAATGCGTTTTGTCCGATTTTCTACATCGGACCCCGAGTCATCAGTGGGTTTTGTTGGTCGGCTGTCAGGAGTACATTCATTTGCTCCATTTCATTGTTCCGCATGCTGTTGTGTTCAGGTCGAATTCGTTCATGTTAGATTCGATGTCAATATAGGTTTACATTCAATTATGTTCGCGGGCGTTCCTCGTGACGTTCCATCAACCTGAACTCTGTCATGATTGATGAGCCCTTGGTACTCTCCGCACTCGTCCAGCTGAAGCGCTCCTTCTCTCCTGGTCCGGACGGCATTCCCTCATCGGTGCTGATCGATTCCAGGGTGGCGTTTGCTCTCAGAAAACATGCCGTACTGCTTCTTTCAACTATCGAGGGATCTCAATCCTATGTGCTGTGTCTAAAGTCCTCGATTCTACCATCCACTTTTCAATCCTTCCTATAGTACACCTGCTTATCCCTTCTACCCAGCGTGGCTTCATGCCTAGACGCTGTCGAACCTTATGTCTTTGATGCTCGAACTGTACCCGCATATGAGCGCAGGTAAACAAGTCGATGTCATTTATACAGACTTCAAGGCGGCGTTCGACTGCTTGACCCATAGGCTACTCTTGGCCAAGCTCGAGCTTATTGGATTCGGTGGGCCCCTTCTCGTCTAGTTTTTTTCCTTCCTGAAGGACCGCACATCTGTATGTGGGTTGGGTATGCAAGGGTTGAGCAGCCCCACCTGCCACCAAACGGATGTCTGATGTATGCCGACGATGTTAAGTTCTATCTTCCTGTGTCCTCGTCTCGCGACTCCGCCGCTGCATGTGCGGATTGGTGTATCTCCAACGGGCTCATCCTTTGTGTCGAAAAATGCTGTGTTATTTCGTTTGACCGGTCTCCAGTTAAGCGGCTACATAGCTACCATCTTTCTGGCTCACCACTCCCACGAGTCACTCTGGTCGAGGATCTTGGTGTGTGGCTCGACGTCAAAGTATCGTTTGAGCCGCATATCAAATTAGTCCACGAGCGAGCTAGCAAGGTTTTAGCCCTCATCACCCGCATGGCGTCTGAGGTCCGTGATCGGCTGTGTCTGAGGGCGTTGTACTGCTGCTGGGACTATGCCAGCATCCTTTGGTCTCCTGCAGGCGTCACCTTTATGGACAGGTTGGAGAGGGTACAGCAGAAGTTAACGAGAATCGCCATAAGACGCTTCCTAAACGACCCCAGTGCTACTTCCTCCTCCTTATCCAGTGCGATGCCAATTGCTAGGCCTTGTCGGACTAAAGAACGCCATGGTCATGCGCGTAAATTATTTATTGCTAACATCCTTCTATCCAGCATTGACTGTCCTTCTCTCTTAGCGGCAATTCCCCTTTATATCCCATCCTATCGCCTGCGCGTCCACCCACCTCTCCACATCCCCTAGCAACGCACGTGGTTTTCCCAAAGTGATACTTGGGTGCGGGGGCGCTATCGGACTTCAATTCCGGGGGTGATTTGTTTGACCACAATGTATCCTTAGTTGTTTTCCGTTCGTGTGTTCTGTCTACCTCTTCCTAATGTGTCTCGTCTTTCTTGTGCCAATTGACGCTATTGATCTTCTTGTATTGACGATATTGAACTTTATGCATTGACGCTATCGTATAACCCTTGAGGAAAACAATATTGAAATAAACGATAATAACAATAATAATTATAATAATTATACTATGTTTAAGAAACCATTATATAGAAGTAATATGTATAGGTGCTAGCAGCGACTAAATATCGTTTGTTTCTCTAACTCGCACACTTGCAGTCAATTTTCGTCCTCATCCCACCAACACGTCCAGCAGCATGGATCGGAACATCTGCCGTTCGGTGGTGGTATGATGGCGGGCAAGGTGGAACCGCCCCAGGACGACGAGGACAGTGACGAGGTGGACGAGGCAGCGGAAGCACGCCGTCTAAAGAACGCTATTCCCAAAATGCCGTTCGCCGACATGATGGTGGCACGCATGCACGAACCACCCGGTGCGTACGATGAGGTGAGCAGTACCCACCATCATCATCAGCACCAGCAGCAGCAATCGTGCGAAACGAAGTATGACGATGCGATCGGTACGACGTCTTACTTTGGCGTGAGTGCCGCCTGCTCCACACTGTCGCTAATGCCGACGGATGAGTCCGGTCTGTCGAGCCGGCCCAAACCCTCCGGCAGCGGTGTGGTTCGCACCTTTCGCTGTACGCTCTGCCCGAAAGTGTTTGATACGATCAAACAGCGCCGGTTACACCAGCAACGGGAGCATGCGAATGAGCTGATGTCGCTGTCAGCAGCCCTACCGCACCAGGAGCAGGAACTGCAGCCGGGAGACGATTGCAGTGAGCCGGGAAGACAACAGCAGCAGCAGCAACAGGCGTACAAAAAGCAACCGATACCAGTGGTAATGAACTACGATTGGATGAAGCAGGAAATTCAGCGCAAAAGTGAAGCGATGCTCAAGAGCAGTCGCATACTGATGCCGAGCAGTAGCAACAGCGCGGCCGGTGGTGTACCCGGGCCGAGCAACAGTGAGGAGATGCCGCAACAAGGGCAGCAGCAGCAGCAGCAGCTGGTGGTGGCACCGGTGCAGGTAGCCGAAGGTGATGGCATGCTGCCGTCGTGCACGGTAGCCGCCCGCAATCGTTCGTACGTGTGCAGCACCTGCAACCAGAAGTTCGACCGGTTTAATCTGTTTAACGAACATTTGCTCGAGCATCCGGTGGAATGTTTTGCGTGCGGGCGGCACTTCAAGCAGTGGCGCAACTTCTCGCTACACATTAAGCGCCATCTCGGCATCAAGGAGCATCAGTGCCGTAGCTGCGGCAAACAGTTCGTCATCAAGCAGAAGCTGATCGAGCATATGCGGGTGCACACCGGGCACGCGCCGATCAAATGCAAGCTGTGCAATCGAACGTTCAAACGCTTCTCCAACCTTGCGCAGCACCGCAAACGGTACCATCTGAACCGTACGGTAACGAAGGAAGACTATGTGTGTCCGCTGTGCGGGGAGGTGTTTCACACGCAGGCAAAGATGGAATGGCACAAGGAAACGCACGAGAAGAAGCCGAAATCGTGCCCGTACTGTCGGGAAAAGTTTATCCATCGCAACAGCTTGACGCGACACATACGGCTATCGCACACGGACAAGTACGCCAAGCTGGAGAACAAAACCGAACCGTGCAGCGTCTGTCAGCAGCCGTACACGAAGACGAGCATGCGCCGGCACATGGAAACGCACACGAAGGAGCGGATGGCGTATGCGTGCGGCATTTGCAACAAGCGCTTCACCACCAACTGGAACCTGAAGCAGCACAAATGGACGCACGCGAATCCGACGATGAAACCGTTCCAGTGTACGTACTGTCCGAGTGCGTTCGTGCGCGAGTCGGACTTTGTGACGCACGTGAATGCGCACCGTTCGATACGGCCGTACACGTGCAATCACTGCGGGAGCCAATTCATCCGGAAGTACAACTGGATACGGCATACGCGCGAGCACGAGATCGACAAGGGCCATCGGTGTGATGTGTGCGGCCGGCAGTTCCATCGCAAGTACTATCTGACGGAGCACAAACGCATCCATACCGGGGAGCGACCGTTCGCGTGCAACATCTGCGGTAAAACGTCCGCAACGAAGACGAACCACAACAAGCACGTCCGCATCCATCATGCGCGCGATCCGCTCACGGCGGAAGGTTAATTTTAACGCAAACTCCGCTGTATTTTAGCGCTGTCCGCGGGCACAACAGTTGCGAAACCATTCGAACAGTGATGGACTTTATGTTTAAGTAATGCAATTTTTAGATGTACAACATTTCACCTACTTCGATTAGTGGCTGTTAAGCGATGGAATTTCGTCTTGACGCTAACCCCCTTTTTTATTTGTCTTTTTACAACCGAGTCAACCGAGTTGCAAACATACGATATCGGATCTTTTATTTTGTTTTCTCTCGCATCCAAAGAAACCGATGAACCAACGTCGCGAGGTCCGCTCCCGCGCGCTGTCCAATGCTTATACAGCTGTAATTTTGCGAGAATTTTGAAGAGAACAAACAATTAACGTAAGCGTGCGATCCGTTCAAACGGCACTGGCTGTAGATAGGTGTATAGGTGGATAAGGCTGTAGGGATTTATGTGCTGCAAACCCATATAATTTATTGCCCCCAAGCCGTACAATTTTAGTATTTAGGTATACCAATTTTTTATAGTTAAATTTTTCCACATGAGTTTTTAAGTTTTTCTTTGCAAAAACCGAATCAAATGAACTTCGTTTTTCTCTTTTTAATAACAATTGCATTACAAGTCGGATGAACGATCGGTTTTTCGATGTACACTTATCCGTATTTTCGATCTTTTAAACGTAGATATTGTTTTAAGTAACACAATTCTGATTATATTTTTTTTATTGTGGATAACTTTCAATGTGTTAAAAAATTTGCCCGTACTGTCGGGAAAAGTTTATCCATCGCAACAGCTTGACGCGACACATACGGCTATCGCACACGGACAAGTACGCCAAGCTGGAGAACAAAACCGAACCGTGCAGCGTCTGTCAGCAGCCGTACACGAAGACGAGCATGCGCCGGCACATGGAAACGCACACGAAGGAGCGGATGGCGTATGCGTGCGGCATTTGCAACAAGCGCTTCACCACCAACTGGAACCTGAAGCAGCACAAATGGACGCACGCGAATCCGACGATGAAACCGTTCCAGTGTACGTACTGTCCGAGTGCGTTCGTGCGCGAGTCGGACTTTGTGACGCACGTGAATGCGCACCGTTCGATACGGCCGTACACGTGCAATCACTGCGGGAGCCAATTCATCCGGAAGTACAACTGGATACGGCATACGCGCGAGCACGAGATCGACAAGGGCCATCGGTGTGATGTGTGCGGCCGGCAGTTCCATCGCAAGTACTATCTGACGGAGCACAAGCGCATCCATACCGGGGAGCGACCGTTCGCGTGCAACATCTGCGGTAAAACGTCCGCAACGAAGACGAACCACAACAAGCACGTCCGCATCCATCATGCGCGCGATCCGCTCACGGCGGAAGGTTAATTTTAACGCAAACTCCGCTGTATTTTAGCGCTGTCCGCGGGCACAACAGTTGCGAAACCATTCGAACAGTGATGGACTTTATGTTTAAGTAATGCAATTTTTAGATGTACAACATTTCACCTACTTCGATTAGTGGCTGTTAAGCGATGGAATTTCGTCTTGACGCTAACCCCCTTTTTTATTTGTCTTTTTACAACCGAGTCAACCGAGTTGCAAACATAAGATATCGGATCTTTTGTTTTGTTTTCTCTCGCATCCAAAGAAACCGATGAACCAACGCCGCGAGGTCCGCTCCCGCGCGCTGTCCAATGCTTATACAGCTGTAATTTTGCGAGAATTTTGAAGAGAACAAACAATTAACGTAAGCGTGCGATCCGTTCAAACGGCACTGGCTGTAGATAGGTGTATAGGTGGATAAGGCTGTAGGGATTTATGTGCTGCAAACCCATATAATTTATTGCCCCCAAGCCGTACAATTTTAGTATTTAGGTATACCAATTTTTTATAGTTAAATTTTTCCACATGAGTTTTTAAGTTTTTCTTTGCAAAAACCGAATCAAATGAACTTCGTTTTTCTCTTTTTAATAACAATTGCATTACAAGTCGGATGAACGATCGGTTTTTCGATGTACACTTATCCGTATTTTCGATCTTTTAAACGTAGATATTGTTTTAAGTAACACAATTCTGATTATATTTTTTTTATTGTGGATAACTTTCAATGTGTTAAAAAATTCCTTTCGAAGCAAGGAGATCATCAAACTATTGAAGAAGATCGCTGAGACGGCAACTCTACCTGGTGATGTTCTGATGTATGCATTCGTGAATTAATCCATTTAGTGCTCAGCTGAGCCTGTTCTTTCGAGTCCTTTTAATCCCCTTTTTTTGTGGCTCCGTAGCCTTACAGGAGGTTTTCCATTTCTGGTTTTTGGTGTGTTTTCTGTTTCCGTTCCAAAATGGCCGCAAAAAAAACTAGTTATTCTTCACAATAATAATTCTTCTGTGCTGTGTGTTGTCCAGTGCACAACACGATAGAGGCTTTTCCATCGATCGGTAGTGATGCTAAGTTGATAATTTGTACAATTTGCTCACCAAATGTTCTGTATCCGGACTTCGTAAAACTTCTCACATCCGTATCCCGTACTGTCGTCTTTGTCATTGATAATACAGTTTGAAATATTCGTCTTGATAAGAAATGGGTCTTTTTGTTTTAAAAAATTGGTGCACTACAATGAAGTAAACAGTTGAATGTACGATTCAATGCAGGTAGGATATAACGACTTTTAGTTGTGGAAGTGGCTACAACTAGTGTGGGGCAAAATGAAGCAAACACCGGAGTCGGATCGATCCGACTCCAGGAGTTGCCGGATCAACTCCGGATGGACTCCGGAACGACTCCGGATTGAATCTAAGTCGGATGTATAAAGTGTGTTGACCGGGGGGGGGGGGGGGGATTCAATCGGAGTACTCCGGAGCTCCGGAGTCGAATCCGGAATTTTATCGGATTCGGAGTCGGTTTTCAACATTTGGATTCGGAGTGGATTCGTGAATCCACTCCGGAGTTCCCATCACTAGCTACAACCAAAACTTGAGTGTTGAGCCCATTTTCAAGCGGTGCTGGTGCTGTGGCCTCTGCCGCGGGGACAACTCTTGACAAGTTGGAACACAAACATCCGATTTAAATTTTCGTTTCGCATTCTGAAATATATCTTTATAAGCACACGGCACTATTTTTACAGGTTTCTTTTGGAACCTGGTTCTGATAATCCTTGCACGGAACCACCCGACCACTAGCATTTGGTTCGGTGGAATATATTCTTTCTGCTACACCCAAGCGCTTTGAGAATTGAGCTGTTTTTTTTTTTTACACTTGATACACAGGGTTTAATACATCATTTTCTTTCTTACTTTCATTTGCCCACTTTGTTTTTCAGCGCGCTTCCCACCCTGCACGCTTTGAATATCCCATCGCGGGAAGGAACACCGGCATTAAATTATCCTTGAATTGTTTGTTATTCGGAAAGCAAAAGAAAACAAAACATAACGATGTAAAGAAAGTAAAACAAGAGCACCATACAACCGAAGAGAAATGATGGAGACCATATCATTGATGAACACAAGATACGCAAAAGGTAGAAACGAATCCTCGAACTCCTCGAACCAATCCCAACAAGCAACATGAAAGCATTTGGACGTTTAAGTACTAGGGCTCTGTACGTACGTAACTAAAGACTAATCGTTACACCCCAACCTAGTGTTTAATGAATAAATAATTATAAGAACCCATCACCTAGTAACGATCAATGTAACGATGGAATATTGGCAGGGGCTCACGGCAGATTAGTTGCAACCAGGCGGGGCACAGCACGTTGTATGATAGACGCATCCAATGATGAAGACGCCATGAAGATCGAAACAGAAATACACTAAAATCTCCAGAGCCCGTTTTGCGGATAGGTTATTCAAATAAATAGGAAACAAATAATCGTTATTCTAACTCATGCGCTATAGTACGGTGGTCTGTGTTACAGCACATTGTGGACGGAAAATGTGTGTTGTGTGCGTGTGCGATAAGATAGGTTTGATTAGCGTAACGATTGCTGGGAATTGCACGAATTTCGAATTTCGAATGGAAAAACCACAACACAAAGGAGAGCAACATTAGTAAGCAACATCAATTTCACAGATCATCTGTTTTCTATTATCATGAGACTCTATCGGTTTTAGGCAGGGGGTGAAGATTTATGCAATTAAGAGCAGTTCAGTCAACACGGCACTAACGTACAGTTTGTGTTTCTTGCTGTGGAAATGAGTAAAGAGATGAGTAAACGAATGAATGGAATACGAAATGTGCGTTTTATGTGTGTCAGTACTAGCGGCGGGCGAAGAAGAAGTAACCTTCTAAGCGGGACCTTCGCTGTTCGTGGATCCTCATCCTCACCGAGAAATCTCGTCGTCCCGTAGGTCTCGCGTCTACCACGAAACCTCGTCATCTTAAAGGCGCAGCATCGAACAGGAGGCTTTGTTTAGCTTCACCGAAGGCTCTCCCTCCGCTACGGGCCAACGGAACGCTGCATCCGCTTTGACCAGATGTTCCCCTAAATCGTTTCTCGACATCCTATCAAATAGTGCCACGGAACCGTGCTACCGTTTCCGGCAAACGCTTCACTACATCCGGCTGGTGCGTTCGTCGGTAGTGCATCAGCTCTGCACCGATCGCACCGGCACTGACGGCGAGCCCGATCACCAGCACGTAAAACGCGAACTGCATGTCCTGTACGGTGAGCACCTTAAAGTTCGACTCCATCATAGCCTGCACCACGCGCCAGTCCTTCAGCGTCCACTCGTACCGTGCCTCGTCGATCCAGTGATCGATCAGGCCACCGCCGATCATGCGCAGCAGTACCTTGTTAAATTGTTCGCCAAACACCGACCGGTGCGGCATCACGTACGCCAGATTGTACGTCCGCGGGCACTCCGGTATCATGTGCAGCTGGCGCGTCGTCATGTAGATCGCATTGTCCAGTGCCAGTGTCGTTTTGCGCGTTACGGTGGCAATGTTGCCGAGCCGGGCGACACGCGCCAGCATCGATTCCTTCAGCGGCAGATGCTGCATCCGTGCGCGCAGCGAATCCATCAGCCGGCTGTAGTTGACCGCAAACACGTCGTCGATGAAACCCCGATACTTTACCGGTATAGCCATGCCGCGCTCGTCCAGCTGCTGCAGCGTACCGATATCGGGATAGTACAGCGGGTTGACAAACACGGCCGCCAGCCCGGACTGGTACAGCGACACAAAGACAAGGCTGACCAGCAGCAAACCGGTCAGAAACAAACGTTCCACACCGGAGCGTGTAAACCGTTGGTACGGTGCGCTCACCAGCAAGATGCACGTGTCGATGTACAGCTGCAGCGTTTGGCGACCGGCCCCACCGGACCGTATGGTGCGCGATAGGTTGAACAGTACCGCTAGCCGATGGCGCCGGGACCACAAACCGGTCGGCTGTAGTTGCCGGACGCACCAGCGCAACACGCACCACACGCAGCCACAGCACAATCCGAGCAAGCACAGCAACGCCCAGATATCGCCGGGAAAAATGTACAGCGGCAGCAACGCTTCCGGGATGCGGCTGGCCTTCTTCACCAAACAGCAAACTGCGTCCGAGTACAGCCCGGCAGTAAATTCGATTTCGCGCGTAGTGTAATCCTTGATGAAGAAGCCGGTAAATACGATATCTACCTCGCGCCGTATCAGACGCCCGAGAGCACCGGTAAAGCTGCCGTTCGGTAGCCGATCACCGAACAGGTCCTTATCGGCCGGAATTTGAACCACTTGAACCACGGGAGGGAAAACAATCGGAAGACAGCTAGGAGTTGTTTGCGCTGAGAGAAGAAACACTCGTGCACATTAAAACTTACCGGTTGCGTTCAACACCCAGCAAAACACATCGCGTGCGGTCACATCGGCTCCGGTGTATGCAATGGCACTCGAGCTGCTGGACACCGGATTGCTGTATACCGAGCGAAACACCTCCACCCGTACGGGATACCCGGCAAAGTCGTTCGGAGGTACAGTGGGAAGTGTGTCTCCCGCACCAAATGCAACGAGTGCTCCATACGCGGAAGTCGTCGTGCCGGGCGGTTGAAACGGATCGTATCCGTACAGCGTACCCTGCACCCACAGATACACTCGAAAGGTGCCGCGCGTCGTCCAGATTTGTTGCAGTGTGCGTAGCAGCTGCACTCGCTCAACCGGTGCAGTTGAGTGTAACGAATCGTCCCGCAGCAGATATGTTCCGGTTGGCTCGAACAGACACTCGTACTTGTGTATAGCGGACACTTCGTCATAGATTAGGTATCCTCCACCACTGTTCTGGTTCCAGTGCTGTTGATAGCGGGCGAAATGTTTGCTTGCTGCATCATCATCACCACACCCGGTATCGTCCTGGCTGACTGGTGCGTTACTACAGAGAGTCGTTGGTGGTGTATCGAGCCAGCGCACTGTACGATGTTGCGGCACGTTCTGCACGATCTCTTGATCATCCATCCGCGTTACGATATCGATGTGGTTGATGGTAGCGAAGACATTAGCGATCTGAACTGACATCTGCTCGTTTGTCGGCTGCACTTGATTGTTGCTAATGGGTTCTAGTAGCGTGTAAGAAATATCACTCCCGAAGACAATATCAATTAGCATCACCACTCGCATTGTCCAGCGCAAGCAATACCGCCCGGGAAGCATTGCTGCCACGCGTCCAACACATGACTGGAGGTGGTAAGAGAAAAAGAGGCCAATTTTTTCCAACCATTTCTCTCGGTTCGTTCCCAAAGCAAACCATGGTGATGGGTGACACAAACTACCCTAATAACTGTGCGCTGTCCTATTGGCGATAAATTTATGCAGAAAATAAATACTCGTTAACTGCGGTGCCGCAACAGCTACCGGACAGGAGCATGCATTAATTATGCACCAATCCTTGACAAAGATTGCATATGGTTGCGTTTTCATACATATTCACGTAGATGTGTGCGAGAAACGAGCAGAAGAAGACAAATAGCACCCGTTTTTTCTCCTCCATCAAACTTCGAATCTCGTTCTTCATTTATTCATGTGCTGGAAGCACTCACATATCGAATGTAGGGAACGTTACCGTACCTCCACAGCTGCAGCTGCTACAGCTTCCCACGCCGATTTGTGCCGTACCAAATATTCTGGCAAACGAATAGCACCGAGTCATTGCGCTAGATTATCGCACGGTTTCTATGTGCCGGAGTTCCTTGCAGCCCTTCGTTGGTAGTGAAATCAGGCTTTTCATGGCTTTACCATGGGAGTTTTTGGCTTTCGTTTACCCGTCTTGGCACTCGCTTTTGGCCGATGCCATTCCCAACATCTGATGTCGCGCTGGGCCGGTCCTAATCGGGCCAGTGTTTGGTAAATGTCGAGCGATTCACCGTCCGGTATGCCGTAGCCGGTGCGCAAACCGTGCGGATTTGAGGGTGTTCGGCAGTCGTGCTGTGCCTCTTTACGCAGTACCCGGTCAACCTCGACCGACGAAAAGAAGGCTACCGACTGGGGTAGATCGCGAAAGCCGACACTGAAAGTAAAAGACATAGATAGTATAGTTGCTAATTGACATTAGACGCTCACAGTTGCTGCTGTTATAGAGCTAGGGTTAGGAAGCCTGATTGCCATTTTTCTTAATCATGTACACGTTAAAGTTTGTCTCTCTTTTTTTTTGCATAAATCTGTTGAAGAAAAGCATGACTCTTCTACTATGGATCATAGCAGACTGCGCTGGATTGAACCTAGTGTTGGGTGAATCTGATTCAGATTCATGCATCTGAATGAATCTTTGAACTGACTGAATGACGCTGAATCGATTATTATCTACGAACGAGTTAAAATAGAAATCAAGACGCGTAAAGAATGCGTAAAGTTATAAATTTTTGAGGATTTATGAATCTTTTTGGAGTCGACTCATGAATTGAATGACTCTACACTGAAGGTTCATATTAGTGATGTGCGGGTCGACCCGAACCTATCGGGTCGGAGCCATCCGTAAGCGACCCGGAGCGGTTCGGGTCATATTGCAAACTCCAACGAGTTCGGGTCGACCCGTGGGTGCAATGGGTTCGGGTCGATCCGTGGGTGCAATAGGTTCGGGTCGACCCGTGGGTGCAGTAAACCATACGCGAGTTCGACCCGTGGGTGCAATGGGTTCGGGTCGACCCGTGGGTGCAATATGTTCGGGTCGACCCGTAGGTGCAATGGGTTCGGGTCGACCCGAACCAACGGGTCGAACTCGCATATGGTTTGCTGCACCCACGGGTCAACCCGAACCTATTGCACCCACGGGTCGAACTCGACTCCGGGTCGATCCGCGAAAATAGTCATTTGGCTCATCACTAGTTCATATGAATGACTCTTTTGATAAGATTCATTAAGCACAACCGAATGCGTTAGTGGCTCTAAGTCTTACCGATGGGCGCAGAACGCTCGCGTCAGTAGATTCGTTACGTGCAGGGCTAGAGCGGCATGGTGTGCGTACCGTTCCGGTACCAGATACCGGACCTCATCATGGAAGCTGAGACAGAATCGCAACTGGCCGCCGTTACTGCCACCCATCAACCAGCGCATACACACCAGCATCAGATGTAGAAAGTCAACCGCGCCACTTTGCACCACCCAGTTAATTCTGGTCGGCAGGAATCGATCCTCCGTACCGTGCTGTGGTTCGAGCGCTCGGCTCAGCCGACCGTTCAGAAACGGTGTGGTCGGTTCGGTACTGCCCGCAATGGCCTCCAACCGATTGAACATTGCACTCTCCGTACCGCCCAGCCAGTGTGGCCCATCAAACAGCTCACCAACCGCTTTGTTGCACACGCGCGCTAACCCTAGCGCCTCGTACACCGTCGAACGGGGCGGCTGTGTTGGGTACGCGTCACGTAGCTCTTCCCGCAACCGGTACGTCCGGCGGCCCTTCGTCAGGCTAAACATTTTGGTCGCTTTGGAGCGTGCTTCCGCCCCGGTAAGCGTCGGATTGAACTGTTTCAGCAATCGTTCGGCAAACTGCTGCCCGGCACCGTATATCCGCGCGTAGTTCAGCACCTTCGCGTGATCACGCGATATCCCAACGGCCTGTGCCGTCACACTGTGCATGTCGGTACGGGTCGCTTTCGTACCGCTCAGCGTCATCCATCCGAACGGGGTGCCACCGTGCAGGCCCGTGCCCGCATCACCCAGTACGGACGCAATCCATAGCTCCTGGCTGTCAACATCCGCACCGACCAATCGATACCCGGCCGGTGCCTGTACCATCGCGCGCAACTCCGAACCGACTCGTTCCCGCTGCGCGTTACTCGCCGTCATCCAGGTCGGTTCCATGGCTCGGCGCGTGAGCGTACCGCACACGACGACCTGCGGTATGATCGCACCAGCCGTACAGTCCACATCACACCACACGACCAGCTGGCCCCGGATGCGGTCCCGGTTGTTGCGCCAGTAGGAAAGCATGCGCGCAATCTCTACCACCCTTTCGGCCGACCGCCCATCACCGGCCAGCACGTTCTCCGAAAATTTGGCCAGAAAGTCTTTCGACAGCGGATTACCAACCCGATGGCCGGCGCCATCTTTGTGCGGCAGTTGCAGAAAGTAGCAGCACCCTTCCAGCTCCACATTACACCATACACCGGACCCATTGTACGCGGGGCGTTTAGCTGCCGCGGCTGAACCTTGCCGACGGCGATAGTTGTAATAATCCTTCCGGCTAATTGTTTGCTCAATGTTCTGCGCGAGCCGGTCCAGTGCTTCGCTACTTTCCGCCGATGACGCACCGAACTGTTTGAGCTCCATTACGGGACAGGCAGCAATCAGCTGCTCGAGCGGTAAGGCCGCGTCGATACATTCGTCGTCTCGTGCGTATTTGAACGGTACCAGAAAACCCCATCCGTGCTCGCGGATGTAATGCAAAGGGTAGCCTTCCCAGCAAAGCGAAAGCAGCTTTGGTGCGATCTGCATACCGGTACCGAGCTTACCGGACGGCCCGGGACACCAGTCGGAAGTGTCCGGTTTGGAGCAAAGCTTACGGTACCATTCTGGATAGCCCGGTAATAATGGACGCCGTACCGGTAGCCGATTAACCGTTTCGTACAGGTAGGCAAATTTGTTTGCCAAACGTGACGCTTCGTCAGTTTCCGTACCCGCCGGCGAAACCGAACGTTCCTTGTACGATGAGTTGACTTTTTTGCTGGCCGGTTTCGCAGCCTTCAGCTTTAGCTCCCGCACACTCCAATCTTGGTCCCACAGCCACAAATCCCGCCTGTACGCTTCGCTGTGCAGGAGCGAACATGCTGCATCCGCCCGCTGAGCAAGCTGATGTTTCGCTTCCAGATCGAGATCTTCGAAGGCGAGCTCGGTTTCGCTAAGGTAACGCGTCCAGTTACCGTTGACCGGTAGGTAGGCACTGCCCATCTCCAGCATACCGGCCAACGTGGCCGGGTGTGGGAAACGTTCGCGAAACAGAGGCCACAAACGCTGCAGCACGGCTTTCGTCGCACGGACGTCTTCGGCACAGTAGCGCATAAGATTGTCATAATCGGACCGCACATCCTCGAGCGATCCTTCCACGAACGTGTCGCGTTTCGTTTTGACAAGCCGGCCACCATCGCAGTAGAGTGCGTACACATCGGCAAGGTTGTTGAGCGAGCTTTGCTCACTCCAGCCCGTATCCTCCGCCGGCAGTCGCTTGGCCGACTTCAGCATCGCGCGTTGGTAGCTAGTGATGCCGCTTACACACACGTGCAAGGACATTGTGTCGAGAAAGCGTAAACCGGTCGGATGCAGATAGTACTGTTCGCGCACCCGCGCACGATCGTACGATGCATTGTGGCCCACAACTATGCGTGCCGGACGGGTGAATTCCATCACGTTCAATTCACTCTCGAGCGGTATTAATCCGGAATATTGGTAGCTGCCTGATTGGGTTTCATCTTCCGTACAATCGCTGTTTAACAGTGATGGACTAGTCCAGGAATACCAACATCCAGCCGTGCCGGTCGCTGTTGCCATTACCGGCAGTGGTCCTGCTTTCACACACACCTCCACATCGAATACGAGCGCTGTATCGGTGGGAAATGGAATGGCGGTCAGTTTTCCCGACACCGGATCGTAACGTGTCCAGCCAGAGGTTCTTGCCCAAACAACCGGCATTGCGGGTGTATCCTGAGGCAGTTGCTCCAAAGCACGCCGGTACGGTTCGCTCTGCTCCTCAGCAATGGCGTAAAAGTGTTCCTCGATGTTAGCACCTCGTAACGGTGGTAGCTTCAAATCCACGTCTGGCAGCAGTACAGGCTTTGTGGTATCGATCCCATGACGCAACAGATCTTCCCGGAGCGATTTTAGCAGGGCCGGATCGACCCGACCAGGGGGATCAGTGTGTGCACTTGGTCGAAAAATCTGTCTGTATAGTGCGCTGGAAAGCATTTGTATGTTCATCTCATTCATACGCGGTCCACCATCGGTCGATCGCGATTGGCCCTGTGCGCTACTATCTGTGCCAGCTGCTGCAATCGGCTTCAATCGGCGTATGGTGCTATGTGGCAATATATCCTGTTCCGAGGCAACACCAACGCTGAACCAACGGCGTTGAACCGCCAGCCGCATGATCATCTGCAATGGAAGGATCGATGCTATACAAACGTACCGTACCACCGTTTTTCATCGGTTTATTTACATTTTCGAGGATGCGCATACGCGGTTTTCAAACCAGCCAGTGCATAACTGACAGAAGGCGTTGTGTTTTGATCGTGTTTACCGATGCGGCACAATGGTAGTTCGCGCCTAAAAGTAAAAATCAATAGAGAAAACGTTGCGTTTTTAAATTGCATTGCTAACATGCATAGGAATATCACGTATTATGGAACATTAAAAATAGTTTTGTCTTCATAATTGAGAACCCCTATTTGTGTCTATTTTAGAACATTTTGTGTGTGTGCGATAACATTGAAAGAGAGAGAGAGAGAGAGAGAGAGCGAAAGCAAAAACAGACGCTGAACCAAATGTGTCAGATAAACAGTAAACAGTCAAATTTGAAGCAACGCTAATTGCTCACACCGGCATCAAAGACGCGGATAGTTCTGTTAAAACGGTAAAGCAACACACAGGAGATCATCCGTAATTGGGTTAATCCTTATCTTCTGGGCCTTTCGATTCGATTCGGTTCTAGGTGAAAGAAGCCATGGACGCGTTTGTCAAACAGATTGCCAAAACCATTCCCTGCCGTGACGCGATCGTCCGCAAGCTGTACAAGTACTACCTTACGGGTGATCCCTTTCCACCGGCACTGTACATCTACGGTCAATCTTCTACCGGCAAAGCATCGATTGTGCGCGAAGTGTTCCGAGCCAATGCAAGTGGTCTCCGATGCGCGCACATCAACGCAATCAGCTGCTACACTAACAAACTGCTGTTCGAAAGCGTTGTTCGGCAACTGGAAGGTGTTGAGTTGGTGCCAGCCAACAACTATAGCTACGACCGAAAGCTCGAGTATGCAAAGGATTTTCTGGCGGCCCTGCAACACCTTAATCCGGCCGGATCGTACGTGATAGTGGTGCAGTATGCGGAACGGCTTCGTGCGATGGCACACAATCTGTTACCTCTGTTTTTACAGCTCCCGGAAGCGACCGGTTTGAACGTTTCCGTCGTGCTGCTGTCCTCGCTGCCGTTTGAAAAATTTTACATCAAAACGGGCCTACCGCCAATAGTGAAGCTGTTTGTGCCGGAGTACACGCGCAACGAAATGGGGCGTATACTGATGAACGATTATGCTTCGGTAAGCATTTGACAAAGCGTCTATTATAAGCAATGCGACGCTTACCCTATTTGCCCTATTACAGCACATAGCCTGCCTTGCGGAACAACAGGGAAACTCATCGACGAATGACAAACATTGGCTGTCGGCGTTAACGGAAGATTTCCACTGCAACTACGTCAACCTGTTTCTCGGTACCTTTTGGAAGGTGTGCCGTGATGTGAAGGAGCTTCGTCTGGTCGCTGCCGAATGCTTCCTGCCGTACTGTGAACCCATCCGGGACGGAACGATCCCAGCCACCGATGCTATCAACCTGTGGCGCCACATTACGAAAACGCTCCGGATTGCGCTTAGCACGATGTACATGCGGCTGGGGACGCAGCATTCGGCCGGTCGACCTGCTAAGGACGTTACCGCCGCACAGTATATTGAGCTGCCGTATTACGCCAAATATCTGCTGATTGCCGCCTATCTGGCCAGTAACAATGCAACGAAGGAGGACAAACGGCTGTTCGTGAAGAACCACGGCAAGCAGCGGAAACGCTTGCAGGCGGTAAATGCAAGAGCAAAGGTGGTGGAAAAGATGACCACCAAGCTTGGCCCAAAAGCGTTCAACATTGACCGGCTGTTGGCCATCTTTTACGCCATCCTGGACGAGAAGGTCGGTCTGACATGCAATCTGATGGCGCAGATCTCAACGCTTGTGCACCTGAAGCTGCTGGCGTACGCGTCGGTCGATGGCGGTGCGGGAATGTTGGACGGATCGGTTACACGGTTGAAATGTACTGTCGGGCTGGATTTTATCATGTACGTCGGTCGGATGGTGGGCTTTAACGTCCGTCAGTATTTGAGCGATTTTTTCTAATGTTTTGTTTATTGGTTTTTAAATAAATCGTACGCACACTCGCACACTCCTCTACGCATGTATTATTTGCGCTAAATAGCTTGGCAGATCGGATAGGTGTATCGTTTCGGAAAGGGTAGTGTCGCGCGATCGAAGTTGCAGCAGCCCGGTGTGAAGTGTCTTGGCGTTCAGGAGCAGCACATATGGCACACCGATCTGATCGAGCTGTGCTATCTGACGATCGTGTTGCAAATGATCGAACGAAGCATCGTTACTGTGTACGGTGAGTTTTGCATCGCGCAGTACGTAGGCTAGATGTTTCGAAAGGTCGACCAAATCCTGCTGCATGGCGGCATCTGCAAGAGCCAAACAATTATAATATCTCGGCCCGAGAAAAGGACACTAACAAATGGCTTACCTTCACCACGCTCGTCTTCCGCCTGACAGATTATTGCACATTTGTAAGGAGCTATTTTGCGATGAAACAACGGTGCATTGCACTCCAGCGCGTCCATCAGGATGGCGAGGATGGTCCGGTTTAGGTTGTTCGTAACACGTACGATCGCATTCGACGGGCAACCCTTCACCAAGGACAATTCTAGATGGTCCAGCTCCAACTGCGTCCTGTCCTCGGACCGGTCTAGAAACCGGGCACAGACCGAAACGTGGGTGGTCTTACTAACGTCTTCCTCATTACGGCGCATATCGGAGATAAAGTACCGGCCCGGATCGACAGACAAACGCATCCACCAGATTTTGCGTTGTCGTTGCAGTTGATAGAGAAACTGGTTTGCCATCGCCGATGGTAACAGGTAGGTCGTGGCAAGTTCTAGCGTTTCTGGCATTTCCAAGGTAAACGTATCTCCCATCGCTACCGTACTGTTTGTCCCCGTTTGCGATACCATTACGCCAAATGGGAGCTTCGTTACTTTGTGCTGCTGTTGTATGTAGGCAACGTTTTCCTGCAGACTGAGGTTACTTTTACCACAAAACACCGGTACCGTAGTACTGCTGTTTCCCAGTTGACTCCATTTGCGGTACAGATTACTAGACAACTGTTCACCAACCGGGGTAAGGCACAGGTCACGTATCGTAGTGTTATCCAGGGCAAAGTGAAGAAATTTACTACGCTGGCAAGCATGTAACAAATCGATCATGGTTTTAGCAGATCGTGCCATCGTGCGCGTCAGGTGCGTGACTAAAGTATTTTAAGGGGGGAGAGGCAAGGATGACTTTTACTGTTGGTCCGCGTGCTCGAGCGGAATGTTTCCGGGCGGTGCTACAAAATATTCCTCCTCTACCAGGGCAGCGTTTTGCAGTATCTCCATCTGCCGGTCCCCGTCATCGACGGTGTCGGTACGCAGCGCAAGCTTCTCCAGCTCCAGCACACTGTACAACGGTTCGACGTCGTTCGTATCGATGGGCAGTATGCGAGACGCGAATTCAATTGAATCCTGCAATGTTTTCAATGCTTCCCTGTGTGCGGGCGGAGCAGACACATGCAGAGTAAGTATTAGTAAAAGCGAAATCTTTTCCCCGTATTTCTTCTGCACTCACTTGCTATCCAGATTTACGAGCGATAACCTTTCCAGCAGTTGAACTGTTTGTTGGTTGATAATTATAAACGGTGTTTGTCCTTTCGCACTACCAGCGTCTGCTGTCGGTACGCGTTCGTGCGGTTGTTGGGGTACTTTGGTTGATCGCTGTATTGCTTTGGTAGACCAGTCACGGTTCGCACACTTTCGGATCTCAGTGGATGATTGTGGTGCAGCTCGTAGAGTGGAATAATTTTTCGGCGGAAAGCGCGTAATTAAACCACGCAACATGCTTAGATGGGCCACGCTGGCAAGCATTAAACAATATGTACAGTACTGCGCGAAATACTCAACACTCGTCTCAAACAATATTATGTACGCCGAACTGGAAAGAGAAGAAAATAAAACCATTATTTTAACTTCAATATTTGTTTTTTTTTTATCATATTTTTGGAAGCCTGTTCACAACTATTACGTGTAATAAGTTGCATTTGCGTTTTCGAGAACAATTAGATGAAGTGAAACGTTTTTATTAGCATCGCAGCTGCATCGTTTACTGTTTTTTTTTTGTTTGTTTTGGCCGGTTCTGATTATTTACAGAACAGCCAGCTCTATTATAAACATTCTCAGCATATACGGGTGAAAATATGCAAAATAACGAGAATTTTATGCCAAATAAACGGTGCTGTATAGGCGGAAACGATAACATAAACAATACATAAAAATGTTCCAACAAAAAAAAAAATAACGCAAAAGAATTGCCCGATCTGTCAAACTCAAAAGAATTTGGGTAAATTTTTCCTGATTCTATCCCTCCCACCATTCATCGCATCCACACAATTTTTGTAAATCACGTTCATCATCAGCCCGGAGTTTCAAAATTTTTGCAGACTGGGCCGAATAATCTATGGCCTACCATTTGCGTGTTTTGTGTTGCTCTTAAACGTCATCGGTTTGGCTATGTCATTCGCTGTGCATATGTATCAACCTGCCGAAATACGTCATTCGAGTTCCTTCAGTCTGTAGTTCAACCGATACAGTTTACCGGGAAACAATCGTTGCCGAACTTTATTGTACCAAGTGTGGTGTTGGAATCGGTGTGTGAAATTTGTTATATCTACTTTGATGCTTTTGAAGAACATCCACGGTAAGTCTTGTTCCGATCCGAAAGGCGCTCGTATCAAACTGGATAGCAAGTGAAGGTTTGCTCGGTGACAAGAATTTTGTAAATGGCCCACACACGCTGAAATGGAATTTGAATACGATCAGCGTTTTCTCTCCGTGCTGGAAGTCATCCATGAAAAGTCATTTCCTGTAACTTTAATACGCCATCACCGGATGCTGAATCTCCTTTTCACAAAAGTGTTTGGTGCAAAAATAGTTGTAATTGGCATTTGCAGCAGCCACACGTTAGCGTTAATGCATGATATTCTCGAATTTGTTGTTTACATATGTTGAAACATATATGCGTTGTTCTTGTAAATGATCATTGTTCAGTTCGTGGTGCGTTCTATTATCGAGTGATTTCGTTTGCTTAGCATGGGTTTAGACGACGCTTGGCTATCATTCTTGGAAACTCAACGTGGAGAGCGGGAAAACGCGAATCCATACCGTACACAGCTTCAGCTAAAGTGGAGTTACGACACTATCGTTAGCATGCATTCATGCTAACCTCAACAGAATCCACCGTAGTGCTGTGTCGTGCACGATGGTGCTCTTCGATACAACTGCTTACTTCCGAAGAATGTTCCTACATGCAAATCATCATTGCTTCTAGTGTTCTGAGCGCTTTCGTTTGCATTGAATACTGTTCCCCGGTTTCCTGTACCTTTGACACAACTCCTTTGCAGTGCGCGTTGGTGCTTAAATAGTTGTAATTGGCATTTGCAGCAGCCATACGTTAGCGTTAATGCATGATATTCTCGAATTTGTTGTTTACATATGTTGAAACATATATGCGTTGTTCTTGTAAATGATCATTGTTCAGTTCGTGGTGCGTTCTATTATCGAGTGATTTCGTTTGCTTAGCATGGGTTTAGACGACGCTTGGCTATCATTCTTGGAAACTCAACGTGGAGAGCGGGAAAACGCGAATCCATACCGTACACAGCTTCAGCTAAAGTGGAGTTACGACACTATCGTTAGCATGCATTCATGCTAACCTCAACAGAATCCACCGTAGTGCTGTGTCGTGCACGATGGTGCTCTTCGATACAACTGCTTACTTCCGAAGAATGTTCCTACATGCAAATCATCATTGCTTCTAGTGTTCTGAGCGCTTTCGTTTGCATTGAATACTGTTCCCCGGTTTCCTGTACCTTTGACACAACTCCTTTGCAGTGCGCGTTGGTGCTTAAATAGTTGTAATTGGTATTTGCAGCAGCCATACGTTAGCGTTAATGCATGATATTCTCGAATTTGTTGTTTACATATGTTGAAACATATATGCGTTGTTCTTGTAAATGATCATTGTTCAGTTCGTGGTGCGTTCTATTATCGAATGATTTCGTTTGCTTAGCATCGGTTTAGACGACGCTTGACTATCATTCTTGCAAACTCAACGTGGAGAGCAGGAAAACGCGAATCCATACCGTACCGCTTCAGCTACAGTGGAGTTACGACACTATCGTTAGCATGCATTCATGCTAACCTCAACAGAATCCACCGTAGTGCTGTGTCGTGCACGATGGTGCTCTTCGATACAACTGCTTACTTCCGAAGAATGTTCCTACATGCAAATCATCATTGCGCTTTTGTTTGCCTTGATTACTGTGATTTTGGTTCTATTGCATGCTCCAAAAAGCAGTATGGTTCTACCGTTCCCATTTTGCTGGAAAGGCTGGAGGGCTGGAAACAGCGTTATAATCCATTTGGCATCCAATTAGTTACTTTCCCAGCATCCAGTCAATAACGAATTCCACTATGGATGCAAACTTATGATCAAATGTTGTGATTTTGAAACCTAAAAAAAAGGAAAAGATAATCGTAGTTGGTTAAATGGTTATTTTTGAACGTGTACATGTACTTTGCATTATTCCTTACCATGTTTTTTTTCCTCTCATGTAACGACAGCGAAACAATTATGTGGAACTGGAAATCCGGAGGTTTGTTTCATAACGTTGCCAACGGTTCACGGATGCCACCGGATCTGACCCAGTTGCAGATTAATGCTAAGGATGGATTGCTCGGTAGGCTGGCTGTATATCGTACATGTGAAGCGCACAAGAAGACAATAAATAGTATGGTCTGGAACGAGAGTGGAGAACTGCTGCTGAGCGGGGCCAGCGACGGATACATAACCATAACGAATCCGTTAAAAAAGCAATTTAACCGGTTCAAAACGCCACATCCATCCAAAATAATGTGCGCGCGTTTTATGCCATGCGAAGATAACTTGGTGGTGACGAGTTCGTGTCACGATGGCTTAATGTGTTTTGACCTGAAGGACGCCGTACGGAACAAAATCAAGACTCCGATTTTACGAGTTCTAACTTATGAGGAAACAAAGCAAATAGTTACTGTGCCAACACAACCGAAAGTTTTCATAACGTGCCATACCGACACAACGGTGCGCCTATTTGATCTGCGTACCCGATATAACACCGAACTGCAAGACTGCGTTGATAACATCCTGATACGCTTGAAGTATATACCTACGGCTATGTCGATCTCACCGATCTCTCATAATTACATTGCCATCGGTGACAATGAATCTAGTGTAAAGGTTTTTGATCGTCGCTATTTAACTTCCGAGCCGGTGACATCGCCAGTAAAGGTGTACTATAAGCCGGGGCTGGACATCTCCAACTACGTCACCTCACTTGCATACGATGAACACGAGGAGCATATTTTAGTCAACTTTGCATCGGAAGATTTATATCTTTTCGATGTTGCTAAGGACGATGGTACGACCCAATACCCAACCGTGCGTCCGGAATCTCGTTCGGAAGCGGAGAATAATGCTTTCTGGCGAACGGCTCGCAATGAGAATGTTAGTGAAGAGGATTGGCACCGCCTTTCCCAGCAAGTGATGAATTTTGCACAAAACCTGCGCCTGCAGGAGATGGAGGAGGAAGAGGATGAAGTGGACCAAGTGGAAGGATGGGACACACAGCAGGAAGATGATGATGATTCCGTAATTAACGAGGGCAGTATCACAGACAGCTCTGCTGCGGAGGAACCTACTGACAGTGATAGTGACGACGAGGGATATATGAACTTCAGCATGCTGGTGGTCAAATCGGACGATTCGGACGACGACCCTGACGCAGGGCCGAGTGAAATCCAGCCAAATATCCGATTTGTGAAGAACTTAAAACATGTCGCACAAGGCTACAAGACGCTTCACAAATATAGGTAAGTGGGGGTTTTTTTTTTTCTTCTAACGGCTGTTCCAATGTACGTTCTTTCTTATACTCTGACACGATCTGCTTGATCCTGCTAGTCCTGCTAGTCCTGCTAGTGCATTCGGCTTAGCAAACCGCACCCAACCAAACAACTAATTTCTCTGGTTCCCTTTTTTCTATCGTCCATTACTAGAACATGTTTAACGGAGGTTGGATACTGGGGGAAAAATTATGTCTTTGCTGGTTCTGATTGCGGGAACGTGCTTCTATGGGACAAGCACAAGCCGGATTGCATTATGATGTTGAATGGCAATCATATGCTGGTGAACTCCGTCCAAGCACATCCAACGCTGCCGATTTTGGCTGCAGGTGGGGGGCTAGGTTTGCTTAAATTGTTCATGCCAACAAGCGAGTACAGTCTCTTCGATGACGAAACAATACCCGAGGTAAATATTTGCGAAGAATTCTGTATGCTAAATTCTTTCATTGGTTTATTCTCTTTTCTCTTATTTTTTGTTTTCACCAATTCACTTTGATCTACAAAGGTAAAGCGGAAAATGGCCAAACAAGCGTGCTATCGTCGCCGGCTGTCGTCACCGATTTACGTAGTTTACGGATTAGATGGATAATTAGCGATCGATTTGTCGTTTAGGAGTGAAACATATGTGGATGCAGTCTTTATTGCTTGCACAAATGTTATCCCAGTTTTGTTTGCCTTTTCAAATTCTATTATCTCTTACTGGTTGATATGAACTCGAATTACTTTCAAAAATAATAAAGAAACAAATCATATATTAGTTTATTAGTATTTTGACGGCATTCAAAAGATAGATTTGATTTATATTTGCGTAAAAAGCATTTAAATTTAATATATTTTTTCAATGCGTTTCCATGAGGTATTTCCATTATAAGTTTCCATGAACCATTATTGGGTCTTTTAAAGGTTCAGTTTTTGTGTAGCCGTCAGTAATTGCTTCACTTTTTTTCCTTAACGATCTGTTAGGTTTATGCAAGGCCATATAATGGCCGAATTTAAATTATGTAAATGGAGATCAGTCAACAGTTGCTACGAGAGATCGATTCGAATTTGGATATCTGGTTCTGCCTTATACTGCGCTGAGATCAGGCCGGTTTTTCGCACGAGAGATCGATTAGGATCGGTTTCGATATCCAGTCCTGCCATACGCGGCTCTCAACTTCCAACATTTAACTTATACTTTGCTCCTATAATTCCATTCCCCTTAATATTCTATGGTTCTAGAATATTGTTGCATTATAATCAAACACCAAAAAGGTACAATTCAACTTGAACGGTACAAAACCAACATAACGATAGTGATTATTCCTCTGCAGGATTCTCTCAATGCTAGCGTGTTAAAGTGAAATGGATACATTCGACTAAAAAGTATTGAGCAATGAATTTTTCGCTTGGAAAACGAAACTGCCTTACGCGTACGCACAGTGCCTTTTTATTATCATTTATAATATTACATTCATACTTACGGAATAAACAATAAGGTGCCCGATACCGCACATTAGCACGTTAACCGCCATGTCAGTCACCGGTGACTGACAATAGGCAGCAGACACAATCTTTGCATTTGTGAACGAAAAGTCGAGCATTATCGGCTGAGCGGTTAATAATGTGAAATAAAAGTACAGCTATTTTCAAATGCGGTGCTCTGTATCTGTTCACTAGTAAATTTGTGAGAAAGCTACAACAATTTATGTCTAATATAGGCAGTGGAAAACCTGTAACTTACGTATTACTCACATCAATTCGTACTCGGTTCCGGGGGAAAAATTTTAGCGGGGACAATCGTCAACCGGTTGCCATAACAACAAACACACTCACTCACATTCACCAATACAATTCACCGCAACAATTAACGAAAAGAGTTTAACTTAAATAATCTAAAACACTGCAGTATGATGGATATTGCTTTGGGAGAAAACCTGATAGATGTCTATCGGTGAAATAATGCTTCTGCTTCTAGCACCCGTTCATTAAAAACCATCTGGAAGCCCAAATATTCAGTCAATTTTTCTGACCTGGATTGCGTTTATAAGCTATGCGCGATGGTTTGAGTTAGGGTTGAAACAAGCGTCGCTATATACAGCTGTATTCTGCTTTTCATCCAGTATGCTAATATGCCACACAGGACAGGAGAAAGTAATGTTTATAATATAATTTTTGTAACCGTAATGTATGGACCAAACTGATTTAGAGCTGTAAAAAAGCACATAAACTTGCATTTCTACAGCCAAATAACCCCGGCAACGGTAGTAGTGTGCTCGCTCGTGTTGCATTATACATGTATGTGTGTGAGCAATCTTCCAAAGTTCCGTATAGCGCAAACGGAGGAACAGGTGCGCTACCGCGTAAAATCACTACAATACAATAGATCCGCAGTCAACCTGTATCCAGAATTTGGGCGAAACTTCAATAAACTACCGTCCACTGTTGGTGCTTGGTGCTTGCCGTTTGGCGAGTGTGAGATTATCATGATAAGAACATATCCACGCTAGCTAGTAAGGGGTTATACTCGTCGTGCAAACAAGGTCGTGTGCAAGGGACGACCAGTCGGAGGTTAAAGATTGTGCAGTGTGGTAATTGCAAGGAAGGCATATACTATAGCGGAGAGAGGAAGCTTTAAAAACACGGGGTACGCTCTAGGGTACCCAGAAGCGAATTTGTGCATGCATTCTCGTCGAAGGGGCTAGGTTACGCAAGTGAGGACGGTTGCGCGAAACGTTCACGAGCCGATGGTTCTTTTGTTTTGGTAATCAGCAACAGAGAGCGTGTGGGAGAACAGAAAAACATCATCGGGTAGAAGAAGCGTACAAAGGAACGTCAAACAACACACAAAAGCATCGAAACTGCAAAAATCATGGCCAGCTCGGTGGTGGTACTGGAGATGGTGCAATTGTTACTGTTGCTACTGCTGCCAGGGAAAGCCAGTACGGATGGTTCCGATGGGTCAATCACTGGCCGCACGGTTCCGGCCCCCGTTCTGATCGTCGTGTCGTACGACGGCTTCCGGACGGAATACCTACAGCGCAACAGTTCCGCCTACATTAACGAACTGCGACGGAACGGCACGACCAGTGGGTACCTGCGGAACGTTTTCCCAACGAAAACATTTCCGAATCACCACAGCATCGCCACCGGCGTCTACCCAAACGTACACGGTGTGGTGGCCAACAGTGTGTACGATACTCTCCAAGGTCCGCTCAACTATTCGTACGAACTGTTTCACTTCAATCCGGAACTGCTGCCGATTTGGGTAATTGGTTGTTTTTGTTTTTTCTCCATCAGTCTCATTCGTGATACGATGCAGTAATAATACAAAAATCTCTTTTCCTCACTCCAGTCTTTGAATCAATATGCTGGCGGACACAGCGGATGCATGATGTGGCCCGGAACGGACTTTGGCTACGGTACGCGCAATCTTACCTGCAGTCACACACAAAGGTTTAACATTTCCATTCCGTGGACGGAAAGGCTCGATACCGTAGTCCAATGGATACGGGACCCGGAGCGACCCGCTAATCTGGTGCTGCTGTATATCGAGGAGCCAGACTTTGATGGGCACATTTACGGTCCCGAATCCGACCGCATGGAACGGCTGGTCGTGAAGCTGAACGATTTCACACGCCAACTACATCAAACGATCGTGGAGCAGCGAATGCAGGAGCGCGTTAACGTGGTGCATCTAAGCGATCACGGGATGGAGATAGTGATGCCGAAAAACTTCATTAATCTATCGTCCCTGGTGACGGCCGACCTGCGGTTTGACAAGTACGGCACCACGCCGGTGCTGCAGATCGTGCCGAAGGTGGAGCAGGACCGATCGGAGCTCTATCGGCAGCTGAAGCGTGCAGCCGACGCTGACGGCAGGTTTGACGTGTACATGCAGGAAAATTTACCGGCCCGCTGGCGGTACAATAACTCGCGGCGGACCGGCCCGATTACGGCAGTGGCACAGCTCGGCTTCGGGTTCGAGGATATGTGGGAATCGGTTGAGTACTACCGGAAAAAGTACGATATCGAAGGTAAGTAATCATTATCGATTAATTAAACCATAAATAAGCTAATTTGGTAAAATGTATGCTTGCTACAACAAAAAAGTTTAAAATCACAACAAAAACGTAGCAAGAAATTACGTAGGTGACGTAATTAATGAAATTTGTGCTAAAAAGCAAGCAACAAGGTACTTGATGATAGCAATGCTTGCTGTCCGGGGTCAAAGGATTAACGCACCTTACCCGTCTTGTTTGGCATTACCGTCTGGGTAATACTCACCGCATGCACGAAACCTTACAAGATGCTTGTTTTGTTCTACGATGTCACAAATCAATCCTATCCAGTCTGGTACTGGTATCCAGAGTACTCGCAGGTGGTTAGTTTTGGTAAAAATCACCACAAACATTTTGCTATCCGCTCAATAAAGTTGTTATGTTCGGACTACGAACGTTCAGCAACCGGCATTGCAGCAAGCAATGGGAATGTAATGTGTTTTGCTTTGTTTTGCATGTTTCAGTTACACCGGACACACCGTACGGTATGCACGGGTACGATAATACGGAGCCCTCCATGAACTCCATCTTCTTCGCGTACGGTCCGGCCATACGGGAGCAGCTAACCGTCGAACCGTTCGATACGGTTGATCTGTACTATTTGTTTTGTGAAATACTCAACCTTGCACCGCCGAACTATCTGGCCGGTAACGTGAGCCACATCCAGCACATACTGCGCAATAGTTCGCGTAACGATGACGATGATAACGATCCCAACGGCGGTAGTACGTCGGATGCGACACGGGTAGAAACAATCGCAAGTAAGTCCGTTTGGTGGTGGTTTCCATGTCCGAAAGCTTTTACTCTGTCCCGTTTACTCAAATGACAGCCTAACGTTGTAATTCCAGTGATTTTCGCCGGCAGTCTATTCGTGTCCTTTGGCATCGTGAGTCTGTTTGCGCTCGCCGTGATTTATCAGCGGCGAAGGCGCGAACACATGGTGCCACCGTATCTGTACGAGGAGACGGAAACGTTCATCGACGAAGGTAACAAGATGCTGCACACCAGCACCACCAATTCGTCGATAAATGGTGATGTTGTGTCGGTTGACGTTTGAAAGCAGTCCTTGATGGGGAGGGGGGCGGGGGGAGAAGTAAGGAAGAGTTCTGGTGAAAGCAAGAGCTGCTTTATGTAGACGGATTTTTGGTTTTTGTTGCAGGCTGGCGATTTACGATCGACGAACGGATCGGTTTTTGTTTTATGAAATTATTACGCATGCAAATGAAATATTGAATTTGAACATTCCATTTGCGGGAATTGAAAGAGGAGAGCCCCACACAGGCGAAAAGGGAGGGGGGGGGAGTTGTAGCGAACAAATTTAGGCAATTTATTTTTACATATTTTTGACTCTTTTCCCATAGGCCCCAGGCAACTACAAAGTGAACTCAAGTGAATGTGCGCATTATCATGAATTGATCCTAGAATCCGAACTGTTTAATTGATCTTTTGTAGCGTGAATAATCTGAAGGAGAAACAGAGATTACACTGAACGATGAACATGAAATATGCCTAAACGGAATGTATTTCCCTGTTTTTTTGTAGGCTAATGGGGCAGAGGGCGAAGGAGGGGGGGAGGGAGGGGAGCCTTAAAGCCGCTTAAGAGGATCTATCTATCTACACCAGTTTATTGTACATACAATCTACAATCTAATATATCTATATACAAGCAAAGGAAACAAAGAAATACACAGGACTAATTCCAATCGGTTTTTTGATACAAATGCGATCGTCGTGCCAGTTGCGGTTTTTCGTGAACTTTGAGAGATCGGACGCTTTCAACATCTGCGAAAGCGCAGTTGGGGTGGCAAGACACGATTTATATGAAAAGGCCAACGAAATTTCTTTCGCTGCATAATTGTAGCGGGGTAATGCTATCGGAGTGGCCATATTACCCAATCGTTGCGTCATCTACATCTACTCTATTCATCGCAAAAGGGTGACTTTATTTTGTTTTTACATACCCCCAAGAGAACTATTGCTGCTAGAGCGCTAGTTGAATGGAATTAGGAACATGAAAGGATGCAAAATGGTAGTGAATAAATCATAGGTAATCATGATAGGGTCTAGATCGTTGTATGCAGCAGCAGCAGCAGTTAACGTGGTAGTTCCGTGACGGGCCGGTGCGTTGGTTAGAAGATTTATGTCGTCCACCCCCTCCCTTTTCCACACGATTATACACATTTCGTCGGCAGACAACGAAACTGGGAAAGGAAACGCGTGAACAAGAATGCGCCAAAATAGCATTAGACAACTGTGGATACCTATCGTTTAAAAAAAAAAGGTTAAAGCTATCTCTATTGTGATATTTTTCTACGCGAGAGAGAGAGTGTGTCTAGAAGAGGAGAAGAACGAGGAAGAGATCTAGTGATAGAAACAGGCAACGGATTAACATATAAGGCCACCAGTAAGCGAATAAGCGCAACCCTGTCAGGAGGGTTGTACACGTTTTGGAACAGAAACCTTCGCAATTGCCAAATCAATTATCAAAACGGGCGGTTTACGGAGGGTTTACGAGAGTGAGAAAGTGGAAGCGAACTGTAGCGAATGATAAGCGAGCCTTACTCGCGCAGAGTGCTCGATGCGGAAAGATAAAATACAACCCCTGACTCACACATAATAATACCACACACACAGTGAATACCAACGCCATATCTAGTAAGGATGTTATGTCCGGGGATGAAGCTGCAGGCTGAAAATAAAAAGACCGGAAAATCATTCCCACTTTAAAGCCAGCCAGGAAGCCACTCTTTTACACTTTTATTCTTTCTGCCTTTCTACTTTCGGATTCTGATGAACAGTTTTATGGTAAATAAAAGTTTTAGGAGAAACATATACAGAGCTGGGTCCTGTGTGTTTAGATGTAGCGATACCATTTTCTGATTTTGTGTGTTCACGAGTCGTACGTTTAGCGTGTTTGTTTGTATCTTTTGAGTGTTTGTTACTTGAGCTACGTTGTTTTGTTAATTTATTTTAATTTGTTCCTGTAAATGTAAAAGATAGGATTGGAAATTGTATGTTTGTGTGTTGCGATTAAAAAATCAGAAAAAAAACAAGTAATAAGTGCTTTGGAATTATTTGTTTGATGTAAATAATGATTTGTGGTAAAGATTCTTTGAAGTGCATTTTCCCGATCGAACGAAACGTAAATAGCATTGTATTTGTGTTTGTGAATGCTATTTTAATACTCCAATTATACTAAAAATCGTTTAATAATGCAGTGTGTAACAGTTTAATGTAGTGTGTGAGATTTTTTTTTTTTCAGTAACGAGCGTTATGTTTTTTAATTCGAAAAATAACGTAGAATAACGTAGAAAACGTAGAAAATCTATCGTGGAAAGAAAGTTTTTGTTATTGAAACATTTATCAAGCAATATGTTTTTTTTTCCGAATGTTGACAATTCCCCTGCTGACCAGCTGACAGATTCGTTTATTTTGGGTTGGTGTACGGCTGTCGCAGTATTTATCGACCGTTTCTGTATCGTGAATGATTCATAGATATGGACAATAAAGGGTGATTGTAGTGTTGTGTGTTCATTATTTCCACCCACCCAAGAAGAGCACGTCCGTAAATTCGTAGTTCAAACAAATTCCAATCAAGCGTTAGTCGGGTGTTTTGCGAGCAAGAGAAGGAAAAACCCCGTCCGCAGCGATGACTTCCATGTTCGACCAGTATTCGAGCGACCTGATAAGGGAAAGTTCCACCGACACGAATGTGGGAGTGGGACCGCAAACATCCGGTTATGTGAGCGTCCGGACACGGAAGGAGGTGCCCATCTTCACGAAGCAAAAGATGAACCTTAACCTACCGTCCGGCATCCTGTTCCTTTCCGTGCAGAACGACTGGCTAATGATGCTGATGACCAACCTGACCGTGTTGCGTATGAACCTAAAGCAACCGGATAAGTTTACCGAGGTGCCGATTGATAAAACGATCGGTGGTTTGCGCCCATCCAGCATATATCTAGATCCGCTCGGGTCTCATTTGTTTCTCACCTTTCTGCCAAAGTCGCCCGGTTTCACACCGGAGCTGCTGTACCTGCAGCGGAACAGCTTCAAGCCGAAGTTTGTCACCAAGCTGAAGGATCAGGAAATTACGGCGATCGGGTTCAATCACGTGAACACGTCGGAAACGAACACCGGTCCGATACTGCTCGGCACTGCGCACGGCGTCATTTGGGAGGCGGATGTAGGGCTCGAGAGTGGCGATAAGCTGGTGCAGAACAACGTACGGCATGCGTTCGACGTCGGCAAAGGGGAACCGCGCCCGATAACCGGGCTCGAGTTTTATCTCAAGACCGAGCAAAAGAATCTGCACTGCATCGTGCTCGTGCTGACGGTGGACCGGTTGTACAAGTTCCACAACACGATTCGCTCGACCGGCAATGGTTCGCTGGCTGCTTCTGCGCTGACCGCCGCCCAGGAGCTGAAGCTCGGCGGCTACCTGCAGAAGGTGTTCAGCCCGTACCAAAACGTGGATGACCAGCTGCGCGACTTTGAAGAGCTGTCGGCGAGCGGCGGAAAGGGTACAGCGGCGACCGGCAGCTGGCCGAAACTGGTGTTTAACTACGAAGAAGATTTTCCGAAAAGTTTCGGCTGCCTGACCGAGCACGGTATCAACTATCAGGAGATTGAGCCGGCCATCAATCAGCCCCAGTTTGTGGTGCAGAAGGAACTGATCACGTACCCAGAAGCGCGCTACGTCCCACCGGCAACCAACTCGCACAAGGTGGCACCGAAGACAAACACGCCACTGTCGTTCATATTGACCGATTTTCATGCGCTGCTCCTGTATCCGGACCATGTTAGCGCGATCTCGTTACTAGACTATCAGGTCGTCTACGAGGAGTACTTTGTGGAACAGTACGGTAGACTGATCAACATCGTAAAGGACGTTCGCTCCAACGTGACGTTCGTGTACAGCAACAAGCTTATCTTTCGATACAAGGTATTGCTTTCCACTGTGAAATTGCTTTCGATGCTTTCGTTTCAAATTAATAAAATGATTGTTTGCTTATTTCTTACGTCCACTAAAGATTGTAAACGAGCAGCGAAACGCCTGGAAACTGTACGCGGACCGGCAAAAGTTTGATCTCGCGCTGCAGTACTGCAACAAAAATCCCGCCCATCGCGACATCGTGCTCGTGAAGCAGGCGCAATCGTACTTTTACGCCAGCGACTATCTGCAGGCGGCCGCCATCTTTTCCGAAACGCAGCTCAGCTTCGAGGAGGTGTGCCTGAAGTTCCTGCAGAAGAACTGCAACCGGGCGCTGCTGCTGTACCTGCGCAACCGGCTGGCACAGCTGAAGGTGCACGAAAAAACGCAAATCACAATGCTGATCGTTTGGATCGTGCAGCTGTTTCTGGTGGAACTGTCGCACCAGCGTGCCGGCGGTGAGAAAGCGACCCGCGATCTGCAGAAACAGTTCGAAGCGTTCATGGCAAGCCGGCCGGTGATGACGTGCGTGCGTCGCAACCGGACCGCCATCTACGATCTGATGGCATCGTACGGCGATACGCATAATCTAACAGCGCTAACAACGATCAACCAGGACTACGAGTCGGTCATCCAGCAGTACATCAATCAGGGCCGGTACGAGGATGCGCTCGCGGTACTGAGCGCCCAGAATCGGCCCGAGCTCGTCTACCAGTATGCACCGATTGCGATGGAAATGCTACCGGCGGCCACGGTCGGTATGCTTATCGGGCAGGGCCACCGGCTCGATCCGGTACGGCTGATGCCAGCCCTGCTCTGTCTCGATACGGTGCAGCATGCGCACGAAACGGTACGCTACCTCGAGTACTGCATCCATTCGCGGGGCTGCATCGAACCAGCCCTGCACAACTATCTCATCCAGCTGTACGGTGTGCACTTTCCCGACCAGCTGCTAACGTTCCTGGAGTCGCAGGGTCGCGATACGACGATGGTACACTACGATCCGCATTACGCGCTGCGCACTGCCCTGCGCCACGATATCCGGCCGGCGAGTGTGTTTCTGCACTGTTTGCTAGAAATGTGGGTGCCGGCCGTACGGCTTGCCCTCACGCTGGACGATCCCGAGGCGGGACGGCAGCTGGCCCGCCAAACGGCCGCCCAACCAACCGACCGGGTACTGCGCAAGCGGCTCTGGCTGCTGATTGCCGAGCACGAAATACGGGGCACGCGGGATGAGGAGGTGCAGCGTGCGCTCGGCATACTGCAGGAGTGTGATCAGTTGCGGATCGAGGATCTGTTGCCGTACTTTTCCGATTTCCAGCGCATCGACCACTTCAAGGAGGCGATCTGCCGGTCGCTGAAGGAGTACAATGTGAAGATACAGGAGCAGCGGCGCGATATGGAGGAGTCGGCTAAATCGGCCAACCGTGTGCGCCAGGAGCTGCAAACGTTCCGCAGCCGGTCGGTGACGGTCAGTGCGCAGGAACAGTGTGCCGTATGCAGCGTCTACCTGATGTTGAAACCCTTCTTCGTGTTTCATTGCGGGCACAAATTTCATGCCGACTGTCTCGAACGTCAGGTGTTGCCGTATTTAAGTAAGTGTGTGTGGAGCGTAAACAGTGGCGGCACCGGAATGCTATTTAATTCTGTTTGTTTATTCTTCTTTCTAAGGTCCTGCAACATCGGGACGGTTAACGATACTAAAGCAAAGGCTTGCAGCGACCCAGCAAATGGTAGACAATGGTACGGCAGCAGCGGCTATCTCAACCGCGTCCTCTGCCGTACCGGACCCGACAGCCCAACACACGATTTCGCACAAGGAAAAGTTGAAGAGCGAAATCGAAGCCATCATCTCGTCCGAGTGTCTGTACTGTGGGCAGCTGATGATAAACGCGCTGGACAAACCGTTCGTCGAAAACTGGCAGCAGGCTGATAGCGAATGGGAGTAGATGGCTGCCCGACCCACATCACACTTCCAAACTTGTTGCAATAACTAAGATGCTCCACCATCACACACACACACACACACACACACTTACACTCTTCTCATGCCGTTCAAAATGATTTTTTTTTATGTTTCGCAAAATATGTTTATATTTATATTTGGAATTCCGAAGCGGGTTGAAATTGCGTCATCGGCGATCGTTAGTGTGGGTATGATTCTAAGTTAGCAATATTTGTTTTACCCATTTGCGGTCCTTTGCTTCATTGTAGAAACTGTAAACTCTGTGCTATAAGCTTGAATACTCGCTGGAGAACGTCGCTCCAAAGCAAGAGAAAGAGCGAGAGAAATTGTTTCTTGCGTAGTTTGGCATCACCCGACATTGTGTCGAACAGGTTATTTCAATATTAAAAATTCGACGTGCCTGTGGGGCTTGTGGATTCCGTTTCCAAGTGATGTATTATGTTCTGTGCTGCCCTTTAAATGGAGCCCTACTAGCGTATGGATGTATGTGACTGCAAGTTATATTAACCTTTATGTGCATACAATAATAATTAACCATTTTTTTCTGTTACTGTACACTGTACCGAATATATTATTATTAATATTATCGAATATATCTGAAGTAGATGTAGATTTATTACATTCATTTTTACGAAGATGACGATAATTGCGAGCCAGCTCGCTGACCAAGTGCCTGTCTAGTAGTGATTTCTTCCTCGTAACCCTACATTGGCGTGCTTGTTCTATGCCTCATGTCTGTAGAGGACCGCCGGTCGCATCGGTAACACTTCTAACACGGTTGCTACCACTAGTACTATAAATGTTTTATTCCCAGTTTCGTACGTAGGGACGTCCTTTTTGCTTTTTGTCTCGATATTCTGCATCCCAGGGCGGTCAGGCCCAGGACGGTTTCGCGCGGTAGGACCGGATGTAGTATCCCATTCGGACCATCTCCTCTTACAACAAGACTGACTATCCAGCTACGTGTACTAAGTTAGGAAATCCGAGAATGGATAAGTTATCTAGAGGGTGTAGAGTCAGGGAAAAAGATTCTCCATGCCTAATTGTTGGAGATTTAGCCTGGCTATTTTGTCAAATGTGGCTTTTAAATCTTTAAATAAATGGTAGACCCAAGAAACGCTTTAAGCTTTATATAATAGTTGTTACATTGCTGTCATTTCATTAAGACTAATTTTAAATCTAATAGTGCTTGAATGCTCAAATACAGCTCTATTATGTTTCAAAGGTGCCATTCTACAGAAAGCTGTTAAGGCTAAAAAGACTCGGTCTACAGAATGCTGTCTATAACTATTTATATAAACCCAGACACATAATTCCATACATTCTTAATTCTTCTAAACAGCCTTAGAGTGTAGATCTAATGTGCGTTCAGTAGTTATGGCCAAAGACCATGTTTCAGTGGCGTTGATATATATACCTCATCGTCTACAGTAACCTTTTTGTCTGATTTTCAAACTACTGTCTTCCATACTTCTGCTAGGTACATCCGTACCAAAGTTAGAAGGTACGCATCATCAATATTTTGTTTAGTACTTACTTACTTATCAGGCGCTACAACCGCTTCGCGGTCTTGGCCTGCTGCAACAATCGTCGATACCGCTCACGGTCTAGCGCCGTCGTCTGCCAATCCATTATCCCGGTCGTTCTGGCGGACGCATCAACGCCATCACTCCATCTTAATTTTGGCCCACCACGCCTCCTCTGTCCATGTGGACGGCCTAAAAGGACTTTACGGGCTGGGTCGTCCGGTGCCATTCTCATGACATGACCAGCCCACCGGAGCCTGGCGAGCCTAATTCGCTGCACGATGGTGAGTTCATCGTACAGCTCGTAAAGCTCGTCATTGTAGCGGCTACTCCATTGTCCTTCCACACATACGGGGCCAAAAATCCTTCTGAGCATCTTCCTCTCGAACGCGGCTAGGAGGATTTCGTCAATTTTGGACAATGTCCATGTCTCAGAGGCGTATGTGAGTACTGGGACCATAAAGGTTTTGTACAGTCCCATGTCTTCGTCCGTCGCGACAAGTATTTTGAGTGGAGAAGTTTCCTCAGGCTGTAGTATGAGCGGTTGGCAGCCAGCACCCTTGTGCGCAACTCAACTTCTATGTTGTTATCGGTGCTGACTTTTGACCCCAGATAAGTGAAGTTTTGGACGACTTCAGAGGTGCGAACACCTATCTGTACATCAGCCCTGCGTAAATCAGTGTTTGTTAGCAGGGCCGCTGGTGGTGCCACCATCATTTTGGTTTTTGCCTCGTTGATCTCCAACCCGAGGTTCAGTGCCGCATGCTCGATCCTTTGGTAAGCTTCTGCTACATAGGAGAGCCTCAAACCAATGATGTCTATGTCATGCCAGGATCTGGAGTGACTTATAGAAGATGGTCCCCGAAGTTTCCACCTGCGAATCTCGGATGTTGCGCCAGAATTAATAGGAGGCAAGCAAGCCCGTCTCCCTGGCGCAGACCCTTGGTGGTAGCAAAGGGCCCTGAGAGTTTTCCATCCACCTTCACCTGGCATGTGATGTTGGTCATCGTCATACGTACAAGCCTGGTAAGCTTGGTCGGGATTCCAAAAGAGCTCATTGCGTCGTATAGTTTTACCCTGGCTATGCTATCGTATGCGGCTTTAAAATCAATGAAGAGATGTTAGGAGTGTAGCTGCTGCTCCGCCATCTTCTCCAAGATTTGCCGCATGGTGAAAATCTGGTCAGTGGTTGATTTTCCGTTTCGGAATCCTCTCTGATAGTTTCCAACTATCTCTTCAACGAATGGGACAAGTCTATCTTGTATTATTAGGGAGAAAATCTTGTAGGCGGTATTCAACACCGTAATACCCCTGTAATTGCTGCACTCTAGCTTGTCTCCCTTCTTGTATATGGGGTAGATGATGCCAAGATTCCAATCACAAGGTATCGATTCGCTATCCCATACCTCAGTAATGATTGCACCACCGGTTTTGATCAGCTCGGCTAATATGTCGTCGTTGCCTGCCGTGCCTTGTTTTTTCTTGAGCCGACCAGATGGCCTTTCGTGTATCTTCAATGCAAGGTGGCAGTAGCATATCATCTGCTAGTGGAGCCTCTAGCTGTTCGTTCAACTGATCATTTAATAGTTCATCAAAGTACTGAGCCCATCGCGAGAGGACCTCTGGCTGGTAACTGACCAGATTTCCATCCTTATTTCGACAGCAGGTCGCTTAGGTCTAAAGTTGTTTCGGTGGCCTGCTATCTCTTGGTAAAACTTTCTTCCTGGTCCGTATCGCACTCTTAGTTCTTGGAGTTCCCGCACTCGTTGATCTTCCCATATTTGGTTTTGATGCGGTGAACTCTTTTTTCCTCTCGTCTGAGCCGTGAATATTCCTCAGCGCATGCCCGCGTTCTATGCCGCTGCTGCATTGCTCGGTATGCACAGTTCTTACGTTCGGTCACTTGTCTACATTCATCGTCGAACCAGCCAGATCTGGTGTTGTCCCGACGTGGTGGGAATGTGGTTTTGGCACAGTTGATTATCTTCGTTTTTAGAGCGTTCCACCGTTCGCTCGTAGTTATGTATTGTTATTTTATTGTATAATATGGATTTGAAATCGATCAGCGCTAGCTCCTCTTCATCGAGTTCTCGGGTCCTTTCTAAACGCTCATGGCCTACGGACCACACAGCCCGATTATGGGAAGATCTATCTCTGTCGATATGTCGCCGTCGAGGGATCTGCATCTGCTTCGTTTACATATATTAATATCCACCTCTGTTGACTAACACAAGGTTCGGTCAAGTACTGGGCGCCTCCAGTACATCACATCTCGAAAACTGGCCCCATCTTCTACAGCTGAATGCTGCAAATTGAGTAAAACCTGTCAAAATTAGCATTTTTAAACGTTAGCTTACATATGACTGTCTTGAAACTTGGGAAATAGACTATTTTACTATTAATGATTATCGTTAAATTTCGGGTGCCTTGGTAACCTAGTGATAGTGGCGCCAGTTTGTTTTGGTCTAAAAACCATATGTCAAACTTTATCCGGACCGTTTAACTGTATGCAGGAATGACTATTTATCGTCGAGTTAACATAAAATCTAGAGAATCGGAAATGGCAGACCAAGAAGAGTTTGCAGATAGAACAAAACCATGTGCTTCACACGAGCTGTTAACAAGAATCGAAAACTGAAGTCAGCCAAGTTTCCTCTCCTTTACATTCATTCAACTCTATGCAATAGACGACGTGCTGTCAAACGTGTGCTCTCACGCTCACCCCATTCAATCACTGGGCTCTGCAACCAATCACAGCATCCCAGCATCTCGCATACTCTCACCGACACATCTCTCGTGCGCAGCATCTCCACAGTTGGTCCCCACGACAGAAATCATCCAATCACAACAGATGACATCCAGGGGCGTGGTTTACGCTGCTGTTGACTGGCGCGCACATTCACGACCACTCAGGATCTCACAGGATCACACGGAACATCCAGAGAAATCGAGGATGCGCTTCCACTGTACGCCATAAGCTAGCCATTATTGACTTTATCTATTATGATCGTTTTCGTGCGCTAGCTTATGTGCCTGGTTTAAGTAGGAAGCGAAGTTTGCCCCGGCCCAACAACCTCATTAGTATGGTGCTTCACGTACGGTACAACCACCGGCTGGCAGATCCGCTGCGCGTTTAATGGCTTTATTTATTATTTCCCCTGGATTGACTCTTTCTCTCCCAAAACAACAATGTCTTCCATGCTTTCCACCGGTATTGCATCGAAAGAAGGCACACTATAACGAAACTTTAAAACTTGGCCCATCGGACGCTGTCCAGTAGTCTATCGGAATTCGGTTTGATGTTCGCTCCATGAGGCGAACACACCACACGCGCAAGATTTCCTTTCCCGGGTAAATGGGGACGCAGCTTGAACGTGGATCGACGACGCTTTCATGCTCAAGATTGGGTAAGGACACATGGCAATGCGGGAGGGGGTGCGTGGGTGCGAGCAAGAGCTGAGAGCAAGCGGGGCAAATTGGGGACACTTATGAGTGAATCTTTACCACCCGCACGCACTCTGGTACGCACGATCAGTCACTCAGATCAGAGACAGAGAGCAAAAGGGTTCTCTCGCTCTGCCCTTTCCGTTGCTGTGTTGAGCGTTTGGGTTCACGCTTTCGGTTCAACATTGCTTGACTGATGCGCACCCGGAATGAGCAAATGAGGTTGCAGCTGGAGGTGGCAAGTGTTTGGAATGTTTTTGACCCACCCGTCAGAAGAAAGTCAGTATCTTTGTAAAACCTATGCGGAGAGTTATCAAACACAAGCCTTGGCCACAACTGCTAGTGATGTGACTCGGATTGTGGAACTTCTGCAATAGCTACAAGTACTGCTGTGACAATTCTATGTTCTGAGAGATTGATCTGAGTGGGACTGGCATCCTCTGCTAGAAAGAGGAGGCCTATTCTTCTGCCACAAAGACACAGAGGTCACAAAGGCGTAGTAGATATCATCGTGGTGAGAAAGCCCGTCTGCGAAGTATGCAGACCACCGGAGGGCTAGTTATATAACGGGCTTTGTGCTCGTAGAGGTCTCTTCTACCAAGAGACGTAGAACACTCTCAGAGTGCTTATTGTATAAGAAGAACTAGAATGATCTACCTTCTTGAATGCTTAAATTAAACTAACAAAATATTAAGTTCAATCTGTCACTAGGCGTTGATCATTCTAGACAACAACATGAGGTTGTCACTCACTCAGAACTACAGTGAGGTAAAAACAGGCAAGTCACAGAATTGTAAATATAATGGGAAGAATGATGCTATGCTATATTATAGAATTGTCGCACTGTTTAGCGTCTGTAAGCGTTGACATGAAGGATCATTAGCACCATGTCTCGAAAGTCTCGAAGAAAGTTTCGAAAATTATTGATTAATGAACAGCGTTCTTGTACAAACACTAGACTAAGTAAACGAAAACGCTCGAGTGTAGAAAGGGTTTGAGAGTTGACGAGCTTCCAAATAAGCGCTTAGCGAACACGTCGACTCTAGCGCCTCTAGTTAGGCTAGTGCGACATCAGGCAATTCTCACACGAATCGGTCGAATAAAGTTATGGCTAGGCTCGGCTAACAATGCGATTAACGCGATCACTGATTGATAATCTGTCGTCAAGGACACAGATAACATTAACACATTTCCAAAGATGAGACTCCAACATTTGATTAACTATAGTCAAATTTTAAAAGACAAAATACAAGATTATTAGATTGTTTTGGGTATTATGGAACTGGTCCGGACGGGATTCGATGTCCGCGTCTTGACGTTTGGAGATCGTTACTTGACGTGTGGAGAAGTAATCTAGAGCAAAAATAGAACAGGAAATTGTTCTGAAAGCATTAATTGACCTGGTGCAGGACGAACAGCACTGATATTGTTGAGAAATCCTTAGATATGTCTATGACGAATGTCAGAGTGCTCGGCGATCGAGACAGAACAGCACCCAAATGGGATGGAGAACACTGTTACAGTCAAAATAAGCCTGCCTATTCCATACAGCAGTGATAAGATCACTGTCTCTCGCGAATCGATAGATGAGCCTTCTGTAGGCGACTTTATTCGTACTCCACTTCTTAGAATCCGTCACTGTGCCAGCAGATGAGCATTCAATACGCTATGATTCGACATCAGTCGAGACATCAGACGTTTACAGCTCTACAGAGAGTTGTTTAGTACGCACCTCCAAAACATGCTCAAAAACTTCACTAACAGTGGGCAGGTTATTCAAGCGGCACAGAAGGCTTCCAACTGTACTTATCGCGTCGTGATTTGTGCAAAGCGTGATTTGAAACACGCGACGATAATCGGGATACGTGTTATGACTTTTTTCTTCAAACGTATCTCAACGCTAATAATACCACCAAGATGTAGAATGAAGGGCATCGAAGAACCCTGCAATACACTCTCGGAGCCTTCAATTACCTGTCGCATATCAATACACCTGACACCATCGTTTTATTAACTTGCACTGGAGGTAGTGTGTGTGTGTTTTTGACGTTGCATGTAACGAATAAGAAGAACCAGGTCCTGACACCGTTATCCTTAGCATCCTACATTTCTCATTCGGGACATTCATCGTTACAAAGGACTTTCCTTTCCCGATGCCGGTGTCGACGACCCGGCTGTACGGTGGACCCTGTTGCCGTCGCCTTGCTTACAAGCTGTCGTGTACGAGGCGGCAATCGGCAAAAATAAAAGTTAACAATAAAACTTTACCCCGATGCCGGATGATACCGATGCGATACTTCGGTATCTGTTTATGTGCGTAGCTTCGGGAAGCGCGAGTGTGAGAGAGCGAGAGAGAGAGAAAGAGAGCGAGTGCGAGTGAGAGATTGAGAGCAGCAGCAGATGAACCTGACGTTGCGCACGTGCTCGATTTCTTTGTTTGCGTCGTCTAGCGCGTCAGTATCTCCGATTCTTCATCATCTCACAAATGCTGCGCTCACCGGAGCTTTTGCACCTGCTGCTGGGGTCGCTGCCTGGGGTTGGAAGCTTTTATATGGGAAAAAAAAAAAAAAAAAGGGAGAAGCAAGATGACAGCAGACGACAAAAATCCACGCAGCCTAATGGTGTGGCATCAGGTGGTGGGCACCGGCAAACACGGGAGCCTGGTGTTGGACGAGATGAGCCAATTGATGGAGGGCGCCGGTAAAAATTCATTAGCTCTCACAGTCTCTGCCGAACGGACGAGAGAAGAAGGTGATCTCATATCCCATCTCACATCACGGGCGCTTTGGGCAATGCGGGACCACAGACACACACACACTCACAACGTTGGGCATTCTACCTGCATGCATTCTATTTCTCTTTCGTACGATGGTCATTACTCTCGTCCCGTCGTCGCCTCGCCCTCGTACGTCGCCCAAAACAAACGTTCGCCGAGCCGACAGGGCGCACGGCAGACGTGTGCTGACCGGTGTTGGTGGTGACTTCCGCCGCTTAATAGTGTGCTCGCTCGCCTTAATGATGATCAGCTGGTGGCGCGGGTACAGGTGTTTATTGAATTATAAATGAATTGTGATGATCTACTCGCTCCGGCTGTGTGGCGAAGGATGCCGGTTGCACAGATGAGTGCGTGCGACAGAGACCGAAACGCGTCGGGAGTCTGACTTGCGAGTCGCCGACGTTTTGGTCGTGTTGTTGGTTATGGGTTTCGTGTAGAACAGGGTAGAACTATGGCACCAGGTGATTGCCGGCTTAACTCTGCTCGCTAGTGTCACACATTTCAGAGCTTTGCGAGATGAAATGCCGGAAATGCTGCGCTGTGCTTCTGGTCAGATGCTTTGCGGATATAGCATCGTACGAAACCTGCCCAGAACAAGTCGCATTCAAGAGCTGTAAAACGTTCTACGGCTTCTCAATTACTTGTCCAGATCTGCCCTCGAATCAGGACAGGCTGTTTATCGGTTTGAAGTAGCCAGTAATCATCGGAGAAGATCGCTCTCGGGAGGGCACGTGCGCGATCATATCAGGCACCACGCATCATGCACAACTCTTCTTTCCCTGCCCGTTTGTCGTCCAAATCTCGCGAACGCCGAAAGACACAAAGCTGCAAACGGCTAGAAGCTGTGCGTAAAAGGTAGACGCGAACATGGTCCAAAAGGGAATCCAATTCCAAGGCAAACCAAAGAGAGAACTAAATATAGAAAGGGAGAAAGATGATGAGGGCATTAAAAAAAACACACACACACACACATCAAAACATCTCGCTCATTGATCTCGATCGGCCCGTCTGTGTAATAGGGGGAAGTAGCGCGTGCGCACCGTTTGATAGCTCAGCAGTGCGGGCAGGTGACGCAGAACCTTACAACAGCCAGGACGCAGACGCAGGAGACGCAACAGCATTATTTGTGCCAGTTGCTTTTTATCCCCCATTTCTTCTGGCGCGTAGGTTCGCTTTTTGTTTTTGGTTCTCGCTACAACGCTCAGGAACTGCAGCAGGTGTTGGGAATAGTGGCAATGTAATCTTCTGCTGTAGGGGAACGAATGAAAAAAAAAAAGAAGTACGTTGCCCTTCCCCCAAACCCCATCGTTCACTCCTTTCCTTCCGGCGTTTGTGTTGTGGTGATGCGTTGCCAAGGGAAGAGATGCGTACGTGCGGACCACAAGAGGTTGAAGACCGTTAAAGTTTTGAACGTTTTTTTGCGTCCATCGATCAGCTGGTTCGGGAAGCTGTTTTAACTGTTTAACCCCAAAGACTTGGTCGATTATCCGTGTGTGGCTTTCAAGAAACGCAACTATTAAAGGACGCATATACACGACAAGTGATGGTGGAGTGTTTCGTCTTGTCATAGCGAGGTGCTTGTGCGCAAAATAGTGTGTCCACAGATATAATCAGTATGGTGAGCTCAGCCTTCAGACTAAAGACTTCAGAATGAAATCTGAAGCTAGCATTAATTGGCGATCAGGAACTATGGAAGTATAGCCGTGCTTCTAATAATTTGCCCATTGCTACGTTCCGGAGTCCTCAGTAGTGCAAGTATCACCGGTATTATTTGCCAGACATCGGTCTGCACAAGCTCAATATTTTCTTGGATATCTTCAACCTCAGCTCTAGGCTTGCTACAGCCTACAGCCTTCTTGATATGACTTTACCTGTAGCTGTGTGAAATAGCCGTGATGCAAAGAATATAAGGTAGGGCAAATGGCTATTATAATGGTTCTTAATTATGTTATTCTTGACGGTTCAAGACGCCTTTTTGTCCTGGCCGAAGGAACCTCATTGTCCAGCAGAAGTTTCTGTTCAAGGTACCAATAAAGTCTTGAATGGCGTTTTCAGGATTCTCCGGTTTAAAGGCTCGAGGACTCGCTTGAGAAGTTAATACGAACGTACATTCACATTTTGTAACTTTAACAAGGACTAGTTTGGGTATTATAAACGTTTACTTTTCTCGGTGTTTTTATAGCAACGTGATATTGATATAGCCATTGCAAGTACCCAAACTAATAGTTTCAAAAACGGATGTTAGGCTGTCATTAGGGAAGTTATTGTCACTGTATGGGGCGTCCAGTATCCTTAACCGATTGCTGGGTATTACTACCACCACGTCATCAACGGGATACGTCATCGTCATACGTAACGTCATGATACAGTGCACAAAATCTAGACTTTGTTTCGATATTTCTACACTAGAGCAATCATCCCGAAAATTGAGGATTGAGAGACTCTGTCAAACTTGAGGATTCAACTCTTTCATACATGAAACCTTACGATTGACGTAAACCGTTATGTTAGAATCGTGGCACATCAACCCCCCTCCTCTCTCTCTCTCTCTGTCTCTCTAAAGCGTTAATGATCCGACACGACATGACACCCGGTCAGTTCTACTCTAGAGCCAGAAAACACATTGTTCATTCCGATCATCCACGCCAGAAGCGGAAATGATCACGATGCTTTGCATATGCGAGTGTGTGTGTGTGTGTAGGAGGAAGTAGCGGGATTCATTTCGGGTGCAGAAAAAAAGAGAGAGAGAGAACAGTGGCCGGAGAAAGCAGGAACGAAATTGCACGAAGGTAAACCCATTGATGAAAACGGATGGAATGACAATTAAACAATGAAGCGTAGAGACTTCGGACACACATCACACATGTACAGTAGGGGGAAGCTGCAGGATGTGGAAGCAATCGAGAAAATCCAAAATTGAGTTAATTCACCACCCCCCCCCCCCCCCCCCCCCCCCCCCCCCCCCCCCCCCCATAAACAAGCGTGTGTGTGCATGAATGAAACAACAACAGCGAAAACGCATTTGCGCTAATCGCATTCATAAAATATGGGAACGTGCTTGGCATGCTGACCGTACGCGGCACACGCTCACCAGTGCACACACCCCCCTACACACACACACACACACACACACACACATGCCGGTTGCGCAAATTCCTTCGACGAGCAGCGGCTG